>JAXGGA010001028.1:0-173030 GCA_038373865.1 Uloborus plumipes
TTTTGAATAGAATCAGATCGACTCCAAATGTAATTTTCACTTCATTATTTATTTATAAACTTATATAAATCAGCATCAAAAATTAACTCTTATTAGAATTCAAACTTAAATTCGCATACATGGAGCTTTCATTATTCATCATTATTAACCTTCATCAATGATTATATATATTAATAAAAATGGCACATAATTCATAACACAAAAAATTGAATTGCATCAAATGAATAATTTTAGCTGCATTAAATTCAAGAGGTATGAATATAATTGTTAATTCTTATTGAAAGGGGAGGATCGACGTCTCCCGCATTCAAAAGTACTTTAAAAAATATACTTGCACAATAAGAGGCATTCGTGGCTCATTAGACCTTCCTACGGCGGTGATTCTTTAATGTTCAGGGTAGGAAGTTGTCGATGATTTCAATTCACATAAAGTTCTCAATTGATGAGGAAGACGACGCAGCTCACTGTTTAAACACCATTTCCATTTAGAAGATTCGGTCGGAATGGAGGTTTTCCATAGCAGCGGATCCCACACAAAGTTCTCAATTGATGAGGAAGATGATGTAGATCACTGTCTTAAAAACCACTTCCATTTTGAAGATTCAGTCGGAATGAAGGCTTTCCATAGCAGCGGATTCTGTGCTGTTCACAATGTTGGAATCCTCCATTAGAAGATTCATCCGGATGCCCGTGAATTATAGCAACAGTTCGTGATAAGATTACTTAGTGAACGATGAATTATGCAGTTCTTAATTTTCACACACTTGATCCATACACGCTATTCATGGCCACAGTTTCATTTGGATGCAAACAAAAAATTAAATAGACTGACAAAAATTATACTTGGATAAATATCAAATGAATAGATTTTCTTGAGTATGATAATAAGATTCTTTCAGTTATCTTTTTAAATACATCACCGTTTTTTTTTCTTTTTCCAAGCTACTGCCCAACGAACTCTTTTACGGAGAATTCTCTTACACTTCATCGCTGCTCCAAACATTTTACCCGTACGAATGCAGCAGAGAGAATGATTAATGTATAACGGACAAATTCCTGACAATGACGCTATGCCAGTGACGCTAACTTCTTAGCCAATCATTGAAACTTAAAATTTTCGATTACCAAATAAGGTAATACAACGATGGAGAATCGTGATGACGCAGATGTTATTCTCTTCTCGAAAACTGAAATGTTAAAACTTGTAGGTTTTAACACACTTTTTGTAAGGCAAGCAAATAAATGGAGAATGGTTCTCGATTTCAGGAAATTAAATGAAATTACTGTTACGCAAGATTTTGAAATTCCGACATTAGATGACATTTTGCATGAAATTTCGGGATCTAATTATTTTAGTTCTCTTGATTTAAAGACTGCATTCAATCAAATTCCAATTGACAAGAAAGATAGGCACAAAACAGCTTTTCTACTCCTGATGGAGATAAGTTTGAGTTTAATCGCATTTGTTTTGGTCTCCGTAATGCACCGAAAGCATTCCAGCAAATTGCTACTAATGCATTGGGAGACTTACTTCACAAAGGAGCTCTTGTTTATATAGATGACATTCTTCTATATTCAAAAACTCAAGAGGATCACTTGAAATTACTTGAGGAAGTTCTTAATCGTTTCGAGAAAATTAGATTAAAATTTAATCCAGAGAAGTGTCAGTTTTTCACGAAATCATGTAAATTTTTGGGATTCATTGTGACCCCCCAGGGTTTGCATATCGACAAAGACAAAACTGTAACTATAAACGAATTTTTACCACCTAAGGATCAAAAGTCCGTAAAGTCATTTTTGGGATGTTGTAATTTCTACCGCAGGTATATTAAGAATTTTGCAAAAAGAGCTTTACCTCTTACTAATTTACTTAGAAAAGATACTCCTTTTGTTTGGGACAAAGCTGCTCAAGATGCTTTCGAAGACATTAAACAGGCAATATTAAGCCCTCCTGTGTTAGCCTTGCCTGACCCAAATGCAGAGTTACAAATCACCACAGATGCTTCTTCTTTGGGTATTGGGGCAGTTCTCGAACAAAAGTGTAAAAACGGTGAAGTGAAACCATTATATTTCTATTCCAAAAAGTTAAACCCGTCTCAATCAAAATATAGTGCAACTGTTTTAGAGTTTTTTGCAATATATTCTGCCTTATCCTTCTTCAGATCATTTTTAATTGGTAGAACTTTCAAGGTGTATAGTGACCATCGTCCGTTAGAAGGTTTTCTCTCGAACAAAAATCCTTCATCCAAAATTCTCAGGTGGAAATTGGCATTAGAGGAGTTTGATTATACTATACATTACGTGAAAGCAAAATTCAATGCAGTTGCTGACCATTTATCGAGATGTGTTAGTGCAGTTACTATTATCTTTCCAGATGATACTGAGCTAATAAAAATGCAAAGAGAAGATCCAAAATTAATTAAAATTATTAGTGCACTTGAAAAGAATGAGACTGATAAGTATCCTAATTATGCACTTAATAATGAAAATATTTTGATTCATTTCTCACCGCGTAACCATAAGTCGCCAAGATCAGATTTCAAACGCCAAGTCTGTGTACCTCACAAGCTTAAAGCAAAAGTTCTGGAGTCTGTCCACTCACAAGTGGGTGGACATTTAAAATTTTTCAAGACTTATAACAGGTTGACAAAAAATTTCTTTTGGCCTTTCATGTATAGAGATACGAAAAATTTTGTAAGATCATGTACGATTTGTCTATCTCGGAAGAGCGCATTCAAAATACCTTCTGCGCCGTTACAAGAGGTAGATCAGAGTGAGACACCGGGAGAAAAATGTCACATTGATGTCTTTGGTCCTCTAAAGACCACTCAGGCAGGCAATAAGTATGTGCTTTCTATGATAGACGCATTCTCTAAATACATTCACCTTGCTCCCCTGTCAAATTTAAAGTCTCAGACAATCTCAAAAGCCTTTTTCGAGAATTACATAGTTCACAGGGGTTGTCCACGAGTTCTTGTAACCGATAACGCAAAATATTTCGACAGTTTTGAATTCTCAGAATTTTGTAAAACTCAGGGTATGAAAAAACGACATATCTCAGCGTATTCCGCTCATGTGAATGGGAGAGTCGAAAAGACAAACCAAAGCCTGGCGAATATTCTTGCGACTATCACATCTGAAGATGTAGAATGGGACACTCAGTTACCTCAGACAATGATAGCCATGAATTCAGCTGTTCACGAAGCTACACAGGTTTCACCTTTCTTTCTTGAGCATGGCAGGGATGTTCGGCTACCATATACACTGGGTAACGTACCAAAATTTGACACACAAACAGAGTATATAAAACATTTGATTGAGTCATTAGATAGAATTTTTCCAAAAGTTTTGCAAAATTTGAAAGAACAAGAAGAGAAAAGTATCGATAGGAGTAAGCTCGGTAGAAAAAATGAGTTATACAATTATCAAGTAGGGTCACTATGTTTTGTAAAGAACCCAAATTTAAAGAAAAATGTTTCTGCTAAGTTGAGACCTAAATACGAGGGACCATACAGAGTGATAGAGAGATATACAAATGTTAATTATAAGGTCAGACATGTGGAGAATACTAGAAAAGTGTTAAGGGTCCATGTAAATAGATTAATTCCCTTCACTCAGAGGTTTAGTTATTTACATTTAACAGGAGACGAAATCAATATTGAGGAAGCACAAGTAAAAACGCCATGCAACGTTGAACCAGCTAATGTCGTAAGTAATGCACAGGATGAGGATATATTAAGAAACGACGTGCAAAGGTATAACCTGAGACCTAGATAGATTTTCTCTCTTGGTTTAGATGCTATTTTTTTTTCTTTCAATTCATTAAGATGTTTTTTTTTCTCGCAAACGTGGAAATCAGTAATATGTTTTAAAAAAAAAAAAAAGAAACAATTTGGGATTGGCGAATAGGGATCTTGATTTCATCGAGCTGGCCACTTGATGTTGTCTTGGTCAATGTTTGTCAATAGTCTGTCTGTCGTAGGTCGGAGTTGTTCACCATGGCCAGGGGTTCAATTTGCGCCTTCGTTCGGCAGGCTTTCCTTAATTTGAAGAAAAAAAAATGAGTAACAAAAGCTAGAAGCAGTATTTTTTTGTTGTTTTGGAATTTTTTTTACTATCCTAGTAGATAAGGAAATTCAAATTTCCTTCTTTCACTCCTGTAGAAATTTGAAAAATCAGTGTTTTTTTTTTTCTCTTCGTTGAGCTTATTTTGTAAACTCTCGCAGTATCTGATCCTAATGCATGGTAACTTCTTCAATGTTCCGTTTAATAAGAAAAAAAAAAGAGAAAAAGAGTAAGCAGAAATTTTTTTTGGAGAGAGTAAGTAGCGGGCTTCCCTTGGCAAAAGTGTAGACACTTACGCATGTGGAAAACTACACAAAGATATAAAAAGAAGTGTGACAATTCGTGACTCGTGAACACATTTAAGCTGCACCATATCATTCTTGTCATATACGCGGCTGGCATAAAGAATGATTCCTCACTCTAGCTATGCCTCCAAAATTTTCTGATGCTGAGGTTCGCTTTCTCTGGAATGTTAGCCAGTGAATTGGTTTCAGCGGCGTCTCTGGTACAGTTCACATGCTCGACGTCATTTTCCCAAACAGCGACATGCAGCGTCGGAGTTGCATATGACTACATCCAACCAAGCTCATTCTCAGCGATAAAGTACTAAGTAGACGACGGGATGTGGTTTTGAAAACCATTTGAGCTCCTTTCTTGATGGAACAACTGAGCCGGAAGAAACTTTTGACATTTTATCTAGTGATCAGGGTTCTGTCCAGATGCAGTTTACAGAAAATGCACTACCGCAACTAGAAGGCATTCTTGCTGGAAACATGTCAGCTGCCCAATTGATGTACAGCTGCTTTAATGCCATAAGCGAAGATGGTGGAATTGGAAATCTGCCAGCAGGTGGTACAGTCAATATACCTACCAGCAGCACCACATCTTTGGATGGAATCCAGACGATAACTATTCAGTTACCATCAAATGATACTTCAGAAAATGAACCTTACTATTTAACCATCCAACAACAAGATGGTTCCACTGCGTGTTTACTGCCAACAGACGAAGCCAAAGTTGATGCTGCAGAAGGTTTGGAAAGTGTGCATATATCAAGCAGGATAGTGAATCACTAACTTGCAATGTTTTGCAGGAAGATGAAGGAAGTGCTAAATTACCTGCTTGCAGTACCAGTGATTTCGTCATTGCCAATATGGAGTCTTTTGAAGATAATTGTGAACTGAGTGGAGAACAAATAAGTGCTGGAAATCAAACTAACTCTTAATTTACTCTTTGTGCTTTTAACGTTAGTTTGTGAAGTAATTTAAAATGTGCTACTAAGAAGAAAAATGCTCTGAAGCATAATTTAGTTAGGATGTTTGGTTTGTTCAAAGTATTGTATTTTATTTTGTATAGCATGTTTGGTTTGATCAAAGTATTGTATTTTGTGCATATATTTTGAAGGGGGGGAGGAGTGTTACGGAGAGGCTAGCGCCTTTGCGTTCAGCTAAGTTCAGAGGTCACGGACAGCCGGCGCCAAGAGCGTCTCAGCTGAGAGAGAGGTTACGACGCAGAGAAAAAGAAGTCGGCGGGCGATTCGTACACAGCACTTCGATGCAGAAAACGAAATGAAAGGGGCATGCGAACATGATGGGCCCCTCTGGGTAAGTCCGTTGCACTCTCTCCTCCCCACTTCTGTTGTCTTGTCTAATCATTAAATAAATCGAATATTGCTTTAAAATGAGTCTTAATTCATGGACGGAGATACCACTAACACAACACAATTATTACACACGGTTTGTTACCGTGCTCAAAGCTTTTGAGTCAGAGCACGGTATCAGTAGCAATTGCGTTGCTCCATCTAAAGTTATTTTGTTGAAACTCCTATACAGTTTACGTCTTTTGACAGCCTATATGCTTTCTCATTCTTTTTATTTCAACATGTGGAGGCATCCACTGGAAAGTGAAGGTTTTCCTTTACTGGTAAATTGTCCACATCTTATGATGAATATTTAGCACGAGCCTGGAGTTTCTGATTTCTGTCACTTCCAGGACAGTTTTGGGCTTCCAAAAAACAAACTTATTCTCTTTATCAATATTACCCAAAGAAATGTACTTTCATAGACCCTTAAGAAGTATTTTTCGTTTGTTAATGAAATTGGAAATGGTATTTTGTGCTTTTATGGTTTTCTGCATTTTCATGTCGTCTGTCAGGGCGATAGATATGGCTGTTACTCCGTTTAAAATCTTGTTATCTGCGTATTCATCAGTGCACATCTTAACTAGGTCTTTCCTCAAATAGTTTTCGGTAATTTTAATTACTTTAGCTTTGCCATCGGATTCCTTTTTAGAAAAGTGTTTTAACTGATTCTAATCAATAACAGTATTTGGGGGAAGACTGGAAGATAAGCAATAAATTGGTTGTCTTTAAAAGCAATAATGGAGAGTTGGATCTAGTTTCTGGAGAATGTAATCGCAAAACTTCATACGCTTTAAACCGTTTGATATAGTTTGATGTACGAGGACTTTTTTTTTCAAGGGCTGATTGGTCACGAAAGAAAAACTGCAGCAAAAATGAAAAATATTTTATTCAAAATATTTTGAGAAATCATTTAGCTACTTCTGAACAACAATTGTAGTCAAGGCACTTGTTGTAACCTGGCCCCAACTTTCCCAGTCCTCGTGATGCAAGACTGTCGCTTGATCTGTCAGCAAATTTTTCTCTCTTGTCTGAGCCACAATTTTGTCCACCAAGGATGATTTTCTGGTCAGGAAAGGATGGAAATCAGGAGGCGCCAAGTTCGAGCAGCAGCCAATATTTGCTCCTCCCGATACGATTCACGTTCTTTCTGATCACCTTACAGACAGCGTGCACCTTGAACATATATTCGTCGTTCTCAAAAGTTTCACCGTCATTTTCGCTTGTTGCTTTTACTCATGAATATTTCCGAAATGATGTGATAAAAATATGTATAAGACACTGAGTAATACATTTGCGCTTAGAGCCACCGAATTTCAATAGTAGGGGAGCATGGTGTTTCCCTTTGCCCCATTTTCGGGCAAGAGGAGCATAGGGTATTATGAAATAGTCGGGAAATATGAAATATCGAGGTTTTTACTCCGTTCGGTGCTGCAATATCGTGCAAATAACATGGACGACTCAAGAAATACTCCTATGATGCATTGCAGTTAGAGTTCGCCGCTTACTGTTGTCATTAGAGTGCTACAAAAAAAGTTTAGTTTTTGATTCTCAAGAGATTTTGGAGGTAACTTTTCAAATTTTTAATCTGTTAGTATACATATAACTTAAAGTATTGATGTTAACCGTAATGTACACTAAAATGATTGTAGTTTTTTTTATACTGTAGTCGTTTTTTAGCTTACAATATTTGGTCTATCATTTTAAATACTCATTTCCCAAGATGGCGTGTCGATGTCGGGTATTATGGAATACTAAGTATTTCAAGACAACAAGAATGCAAAGACGCTGAATGTTTCTTTTGCGACGGAAAATTCTCTCAGGATCCACGAGGTGAAGTTTGGATTCAGTGCATAAGTTGTTGTATGTGGGCTCACCTTGACTGCACGGGAGCTGAGCAAGACGATTACATCTGTGACTTCTTTAAATAGACACGAAACAGAAATGATTCACACTTAATGTCAAAAATAAAAGCTACACATTTAAGTATAAAAGGATTATTATTCTTTTTTTCATTATTTAATTTTTTTATTTGTGGTCTGATAACTGTTTTATGAATTTAATTAGTATTTAATGGTTAACACCACCTATTCCATATTACCAGTGTATTTCATATTAGCCTCTATTTGTAATTTTTTTTAAACATTTTTTTAATATTTAGAAATAAGCAGTAATTTTTTTAGTTGTACAAAACACATGTCATTACTATTAGTCTTAGTATGTACTCATGATGATTTTGAAACTTTTTATTGAAAAAACAAAAGTTATTTTGAAAAATGTAAATGGTATTCCGTTTTACCCTCCTCTCATAGTTGATTGCAATCAAAAAATAAATAGCTCTAAAGCTTAACAATACAGCAATACAAGTCATTTTCGAAATTTATAGACACAGATTAACTTCTTGTACACCCTTGTGCAAATTAATTGAAACAAGCTCGAAAAATTGAGAAAACTAAGAAGAAATACAATTTTATTAGGATTTGTTAAAGTCAAAAGATTTTATAACATAATATGATCTCAAAAACTCTTTATTAATATTTGGACACGATTTGGCATGGAATCCACCAATTTTTTACGCGCGTAATATTTGGGTCCCTGTACCAGACATGAATTAGCGCAGTGATTAGTTTCTCCATAGTTGAACAACCCCCAGCAGAAGGCGATTCTTGCATATAACCCAAAGATTTTCAACTAAATTCATACTAGAAGAGTTCCTAGGACCCCTCATGGTCTCTATTTAGTTCTCGAACATGAATTTCCTGGTCATTTTGGGCGTATGGTAAAGGGCTAAATCCGGCTGGAAAATCTCCATTCTGTCTGCGCATCGTTTCTTCAATACTGATAAAGCATTTTTTCCCGAAATAGTAATAGATTGCTCAGAATGCTCATACCATCTGCAGGCTGCAAAGAACAAACCCCATTTCAACCGAAACAACCCCCCAAAAATCCTCTTTTGAGGGTGTAAACAATTCGGTCTTGATGCAGTCCCGAATTCTTTTACCTGGAAGTCTTCGTTCGTTAGCCTTGGACAATGAAATGAATTATGTCACAAAATAGTTCTCAACTCACATTTTTAACAGCCCAATTCTTATATTTAATATCCACAATTAGCGCTTTTTCTTCAATGGTTTGGTCAGAAGATGTTTCTTCATGGGCCGATAGGCTAGCCGACCAACAGCGATAATGTGTTTTCGAACAGTAGATGATCTCATATTTATTTCATACCTTGCAAAATCTCTATTAAGTGCTGCACATGTCTTTTTACTTTGCATAAGTAGAAAAGAGTTATGTATTGGTGTTGTTTTCAATTTTCGAGAACATTTCTCTCTCCTCTTGGGCGGTATGAATCCTGCATCTCTATTTTGTTTTATGACACTGCTCACATTTGCAATATTAACTTCAACTACGTTCATAATCTCTCGACAAGTCTTGGGCGTATGTCTGGAAAGAGTAATAATCTTTGTAAGATTTCGTAGTGTCACATATATCGCTGAAAACAGTGAAATATCAACTGACGTGATCATAGATGCAGTTTTAATCTACAGAAGCTCCTGCACATGCGCCCTCAGAACCCCTCTGATTGGTGAATATTGATAATCGTAGAATGATTTATTCATCTCATCCATATTTTTGCTAATTTTAGTATGATTAGTGAAAAATACTAGGAATAACTTCAAAACTACGGAAAAAAATCTTTTTTTTCAATTAATTTGCACAAGGGTGTAATTTTAATTTTTAGTATAACTTGAGATCTACCAATGTCCAGTGCAACACCTACTTAGTTCATAAGAGATATGTTTTGAATTTAAATATCAAGTGAACGCATGGTAAATTGGATAGGGCAAAGTGAAATAGTTCATTTCGTTAACTTATTCATTAATTTATTAAATAACATACGTACGCCAGATTATTAGTTATTGTTTTCCTTCATTTATCAATTCACATATTTTTTTTTCATTCGCACATTTTCTTATTCTCTATTTCATTCATTTATATATTTTTTCTCATATATTAGTTCATTTATTTATTAATTCGTTTATTCTTATTTTATTACTAAGTTATTGCCTATTTACAATAACATTGTATAAAAAATATTTTAAATCCTCAAACAGAAATTGTTTCAGTACAAAAACATTTAATTTTTCACTTTGTCCAATGAATTTCGAGGAGAAAATTTTCCACCGTTTTTTTAGAGGTGAAAAAAAAACTGCCAAAAGTGAAAATACTATTTAAGTGATGGTTGTATTACAAATTTCATTACTCTTTCTTTATGTACAAAATTGTTTCGAGCAAATTTCCAATTTGTTCATTGTGAGAGAGGTAAATTATCTTAATTATTTCACTTTGACCCACATTCCCCAACTTTTAATTGCATGACCGTTCGGACAGTGGGAAAAAACCCCTCATTTGTCTGCGTATAAATATATATATATATTTATCTTTTTCATAACTATATCTCTATATAATCCTTAATCTTTAAATGCGTCATGAAAAGCCACTATTTAGAACACCCATGAGACAAAAAAGTAAGACAATTAGTAGTTTTATTCAGAAGTATATTTAAACTCGCTGCATGTGATGCGGGAAACTTTTTAGCGAAAAAAAATTGACAGCCGGTTAATTGGCTTTGTCCTTAGTTGATGGCTACGACTGTAAAAGAAAAATACGTTAATTGATTTGAGGCAAAGGGGCTTTTTTCGGTCAAAAATTCGCGACTTACAGTAACAAAAGCTGCCGGTGCGAATTTTGTGAATTTATTAAAAGTTGAGTGATTCGTTAAGTGTTTTATTACTATTACTCGATTCCCCCCCCCCCAAATAATAAACTTTAACAGCCCTCCACTTTTCTTAAACGGATGTTATTGGGTAAATTTTGGAAGTGAACAAGCTGTACTAAATTATTAATTCAATTATTAAAACATAAAACCTGACATGGAAATGCTAGTATACCAGTAGCATGTGGATGTCTTTTAAATTGTTATTAAGCTAAACTTCATCGCAAGGATAGCACAAAAATATTCGAAACACAGATATTTTCACACGCTGCCTTGTGGATGAAAACGGGTTTGCCCCGAGTACATTCGATATTAATACTATACCAATCATATACACGTCGTTTTCATCTTTGCAGTAAGTCTTTAAGTTTTCCTACAAATGACAATATGGGACACATTAACCACGTGTATACAAAACAGGAATATAAGTGCGCAAAATTACTCCATTGAGCTAAATTCGATCATTTTTCCTTTAATAAAACATAACAACATTAATAAAAGTATAAGCGAATACACTATTTTATCAAAAATAAAATCATATGTTGCTCTTTTTTTCTGGAAAAAAAATCACTCTCAATTTCTTTTTACTTTCTGTCTCCAAAAACAGAAATAGTATTAATAATAACAAATTTTCCATTTAAATATCCAGTCATTTTTTAACTTTTTGCGTTTTTCTTTGCGAAGCCTACAAATAGTTCTCTCTTTAATCTTACAAGACGTACTTTTATACTTTTGAAATTAATTCCTCACTGTAGAAAATAAAAAACATTTTGTTTTTGATAAATGTTACTACAGTACTTTTTTTATTTATTTTGATCCCAATTTTAAAACTACATTAAAAGAGTGCATGCCTATGACTTTGCATTTCAAAATAATTTTGCATATATTTCTCTCATTCACTTTCTTTAACCTTATACTTCATTCATCCTTACTGAGTTACTAGTCTCATATTTACCCCACCACCACACCTACATTCCAATTTCGAAGGCAGAAGGTAGATGCCAAGCCATCAAATAAGCTATGGGCAAGAAAAACAGACAAAAAACCAACAACACAAACTACCTTTTCCTCTGTTATCTCTATGGTCCGCATCTTCTTCCTTTCAGATCCTAAATGATTGTTAATAACTCAGGCAGTCCTGGCCGACAGAAACACATGCTAGGCTGAGGTTACGAAAGCTCCGGCGCAACATGGACAGCAGACAACGAGCGGATCTGTCTCGCGGAATAAAAGAGAAAATGGTTTTATGTGTCATGTGCTCCTGACGCTAACTGATGGGTGCCGGATCTTGGATATAGGTCGAAGTTATTTTCTCCACTGCATTAGCTTTTGTTAAATCGAATGAAGCCATTGGTTGTCCGAGGAAATGGTGCCAGTGTGGAGCTGTGTGAACATTTCAAATGTTATCCTTGCATCATTATTTTAAAGCTTGAAGGCTTATAATCTTGTTTCCATTTGTTTAAACAGTATATATCTGTGCAGGACACATGTCTTGATTAAATTAATGGTAAACTTGCATCTATATTCTATAGAAGAACTTCAATCAAACTATATGCTATTTGGTCACTTATATAAGTGGTCAAAACTGTTCCGCACTATTTTCATACTAACACTAAAAATTAGGAAACTTTGAATGAAATTGCGTGAATATTTTTTCCATCAATAGTTCACGTAAGTAGTACTGTATGCACTAAGGCACATTTTTACTATATTTATTAGTATGCGACTGCTTTCAGACTTACTCCTATCGTATTATCAATAACACGTTAGAGGAAATTTTTGTGTGATATCGGGTTTAATAGTAGGACTTCAAGCCCTAAGGTTCAAATAATTAAAAACTTCATTGATTTGCATTTTTACAGGGATTTTTAGACAAAAATGACACAAATTCAACTCATGTAGCGATAGCTACCAATATTGGATCATTTAGTGGAAGTATTTAGAAGTTTTATTTAATTTTCCTGATAAAAGCACATGGAACTAACTGAAAACTGATCTACATATCAATAAATATATCAGCATTTAACTGTATTCAATCATTTTTTGGTTTTAAAAATAATTCAAAAAATATATTCCGCCAGTAATTAACTTTTTACGTACAAATAGCCAGTAATTAAACACTTCCGTACAGTAAGAATCAAAATCGGTACTAATAATATCCGACAGCATCTATATATGTGCGAGAATATCTGCATCTAAAGGTCACTTCTGACCGAATATTGTATGGATGATGACATGACCCGCGAACGCACGACGACGTGACTTACCAGTGATGACCTATAAGTTTTAAAAAGTAGCCAAATGTAGCCAAACATTGGCATTTTCTTGCCAAATTTAGAGCCAGAAATAAGCTGCCAGAAATGCTGCCAACTAATAGGTTTTTTCATTATAATTTAAGTTTGAGAGCTTGCAAATAAGTGTTTACTCACATACAGACACACAGTTGTATAATATACACATATGTGAATTTTCCAAAAATTGGCAAAATGGTTTCAGTGAATTTTAAAAGGTGTAAATACGAGCAAAAATAGAATCTTTTCACGAATTCGCTACTTTCTTTTAAAAAAATCGGTAGAGAAAAAAAAACGTGTTTTATCTAAGTGATGAACCCTTTTTTGAGAAATTAAGACTATTGCTTATTGCTCTTACTCCTTAAATATGCAAAATATAGAAACACAGAGTAACCCGGCTACACCTATCGGTGGTGAACTGTTACATTGTTTTACGTTTTCTATTTTTGACAAACTTTTTTAGAAAAGCTGTTTTCATACTTAAAAAAAAAAAAATCTTACGCTTTTTGAAACTACTAATTAAAATGGAAACTACCTATGTATATTTTTTAATTCCTCGTTTAAAAACCACAAAATGAATGAATATTTAAAACAAATGTTTTTCTAATCGAAGGCAACAAAACTACATTTCGAGGGGGAAAGAACTGCCTGCGCATAAAACAAATGTGGGCCATCTCCAGGAAAGAAACCTTTTCCCCCAATGCATAAATTTACTATCCAAAATAAAACAATGAGATGTACAGAAGCTGCTCTTCCTCTGTTTTATGAGCCGCGGTTGACGGATGAAGCTTCCGTACTTTGGCACGAATTCAAGAAGTTGTTTCATTGCTTTGTTTGCATCGAAAAGGAGAGGAATATTTTTTTTTCTTTGGTGAATGGCACCTTACAAAAATATAAAACATGTATCTTATAGCAGAGAGTAATTTCTTTCTCTATTCTTAACGTACATTCTTTAAACAAACTGAGATTTTCGCAATATTGTTAAACGCGAAAGAATTGCCTTCGAACGTTTGTTAAATTTCGGATAGCAATTCTTTTTACACTGATTTTCTTCAAAACAAACTTATATGTTTTCGATGCTAAACATCGTTTTAGACCTTTATAACTATACGATATCATTTCTGTATAGAATTCTGAAGTTGATTGGTGCTTAATACTCAACTTATGAGTAAATCTTAAATATATGCGTACGTTTCATTAAAATTAAAATGTCTACAAATTACATTAAAAAAAAAAAAATCTCAACTAGCAACACCAGCATCATGCCTTTTTGTCATTTAAATTTGTATTGTCATTATATTTGTCAAATTTTTATCATTTCCAAAAAGCTATCTTCTCATCCAGTTATTTAATAGCTCAGTATGTATGCTCACCAGTTATTTAATAACATACACTCATTTATAACACTGATGCTAAGTCGTACAACATATGTGTCTATAAAATTATGAGGTACACAAAAAACTGTTTATACATTTTGTGCATGCTTTGTTACTTAATCTCAGAAAATGCATTTAAAGGATTTCAATGTATATGATAAAAGCTACGACCAAAAGCTTGGCGATATACCGCCAAATGGGTATGCCAATTCATATCGCTTTTGTCTGCATTGAAATTAACACTGATTCACTCCATAAAAGGGATAAAACACCCCATTGGGACATTCGAATGGAGTCCCAAGGGGAGATGCACAAACATAAGCCAAAAGAGAAAATAAGAATAATTTTGTTGTTCACAGAAACCAACAGAAATCTTACCAAAGCTTAAAAAGAGAAGAAAGTTTTCTTTCCTAGCTTTAAAAACAAAACGATACATGTTCCGAAATGAAATACTTTAAAAAGAACGTTGCAATATCGCAATTTATACGATATTTGGTTAATCTGTGCTGTGGGTACCCCTTTTTCACTAAATGGGCGATAGACGCGCCCAGCGTAGTAACCCTGGCTATTTTGCGTAATTTCTCTCGGAGCTTTCAACTCCGGGAGACAACAAGCAAAAACGCACCAGTTGGTGACTTTTTGAAAATGCGCCAAGCAGGATCCCAAAGCACATTTTCACCGAGAAAAAGACAGGGTTGCCAGAGAACTGAAATAGAAAAATACTACACCTCCTCTAAAAAAATACTAAAAAATACTAATGTTTCCAAAAGTTGCTAAAATCAATATTGCTGAAATGCGAAATCTATAAAAATGAAAAAAAAAAAATATCCGCCAAATGTTTTAATTAAGACATTAAATTATATTGGAAACAGGGTTGCCAGAAAAATACTACGCTCCTTATTTGTCTGAAAAAATACTACCGTATCAAAAATACTACATCTGGCAACGCTGGAAAAAGAACGAAAAAAAAAAAAGCATTTATGTGAAGCATTTATGCGACTTTTTCACTTATACGACGTTTTAAATGGTCCCAGCACATTCCATAGCAAAATAATGACAGTATCATTCGTTTATGCGTTACTCTAAAGATAAATATTTCATTTATGCGCCGAATTTTCCCTAAATTGTCAAAAAATATCTTTATTTTCGTCAAAAAATTAGCAATTTTCTTCACTTTTTTGTTTAATTTTTCGACTTTATTGCTCACGGAAGGCATTTTTCCCGCATGAACTAGAATTCGGAGAGGGACAACTGCCTATTATGGATCGTTTGAAAGGGAGCAGTTTGTAATTAGGTATGCTACAATTTTTGTTTTCTCTTTATAATTGTAATTAAGTTACAGTAGTTGCCAAACAGTAGTAATATATCCCTTGTTTATAGGAACATTCTTATTCATTCTCTCGTTAGAACTTACGTTGCATTTTAGTCCTTAATATAGGCTTGTTCACTTATGCGCCTTTTTCTGCTGGTCCGGCGCATAAGTGAGAGTTCACTTCTTCGTATATTTTACAAAAGTAAACATGCTGAAGATTTGACTTTAATTTCATTGAAAAAACAATGAAGCAAGGAAAGAGAAAATAATAATTGTCAATTATTCAATGAGAAAACCATTTAGATAACGGATTACCGATACAATAAAATAGAAATATATGAAATAACAATAGGGATAAAATAATATGTGATGATACATAAATACTCATTTTGTGTATTAGGGTGGAGCGAAAAAAATGAATTTTTGATTTTCGTAAACGGGTACCTTTCATTTACTGTGAATGAGGATAAGTAATAATTCTGTAAAATATTTCACTTTTGCGACGTCATCTTTAGTCTGCGCATTTGGCCTAAAGTTTTGAATATTTTGATTTTTTTCAGATTTTTCAAATTTTTTAAAAAAATATTGCAAATGAAAAAACTAGTGACGGGTGGTTATTAAATGGAAGACATAGGTTTGAAATATACAAGGAATTTTGTTAAACCATTTTAGATTATGATTTCAGTTCGTGCATTACACTCAAAGTTCATCAAATTTCCCAACATTTCTGATATTTTCAACATTTTTTAACTCAGTATTTCCTCTCAATATTCACTTGAAGTGCCTTCAAACCTGTTTTTATTCATTTTGTTATTACTTTGAATCCTGAAACTCTTTGCTAGCTCATGTGGAACTACCCAGGACTCACCACGAGGAGGTGACTGAACTTCTAGTCCTACACGTGAACCCTTCCTTCCAACCAATGCGAGCACGTATTTACATTTCTCAGATACGTCTTTCACAGTTAAATTGTTCCTTTGTGTCGTAAATTGATCAAATATTTCTGTCAGATATCCTCGTTTTTACTAAACTTTTTCTTTTCCTGTGATTATATACCAATTTTGAAGAGCTTGTGACCTATTTGACAGCTCTTTCAACTGATTGAGTCTTGAATGGCCGTTTAAAAAGAGCGCATTCAGAAATCATATTTAAATTCTCAGCTTCCATAATCTTTGTAAATATTGTGTTGTTAAATTACCTGTAAAAGGTGGCTTTGTAATTTCCACATCATGACAAGAAATCATATCAATGTATCATTACTGAGGTCTACCAAGTTTTTCTTCCAGTTTCCGAATAACACCTTTGTATTTTAATTAGTGCATCTATCAAAACCAATGCAAACAATATCCTACTCAAAGAAACAATTTATTGTTCCTGACTTGTCTAAGAAATGTAAATGTGTGCTCTCATTGGTGGAAGCAAGGGGAACGCGGGTGGCACCCAAAGTGCGGCCACTTCCTCGTGGTGAGTTCTGGGTAATTTCAATGAGCAAGCAAAGAGTTGAGTAGTTCAAAGAAATAACAAAATGATTAAGAAAATACTTCGAAGGCACTGTAAGAAATATTGAGAGGAACTATTGAATTATAAAATGTCTGCTCAATATTAAAAATATCGGAAATTTCTGAAAATTTGATGAACTTTGGGCCTAATGCGCAGACTGAAATCATATCTAAAATGGTTTTAGAAATTTCTTGTATATTTCAAACCTTTTTCTTCCATTTAATAACCACCCGTCACTAGTTTTATCATTTGCAATATTTAAAAAAAATTGAAAAATCTAAAAAAAATCAAAAATTTCAAAACTTGAGGCCAAATGCGCAGACTAAAGATGACGTCGCAAAAGTGAAATATTTTACAGAATTGTTACTTATCCTCATTCACAGCAAATGAAAGGTACCCGTTTACGAAAATCAAAAATTCATCTTTTTCGCTAACTTTTGTGCATGTTTGATGTCTTTAAGGCTATTTTCGCTGCGCATTGTTTTTAAAGCTTAGGTTCCACAAAAGTAAAACTAAGGAGCTTTCCATTTTTATTTCAGTGAAATTTTAAAGAAGCTGGAAAAAGAAAATTTACTATTAATAAATATTAAACATTAGCTTTTTTAAAGAAAAGTAAAAATTAAATGCTACGGCTGCCAGATAAAAACAAACAAAAATTTAAGAAATTAATGAATAATTTTATATAAATAGTGATTATGTGTATGTTTGATGTCTAGAATCATCGTCATTGAGCAGCTTAAACTTTACATTATACTCGCGTAAAAAAGTACATACGGCTTTTTAATGAGGGAAAAAAAAAGTTTTCCATGCCTCTGTTAAAGGGCGCATGACTTCGTCGTCAAACAAATCTCATTTAACGAAATGGCTTTTAAAACAACGTAAGAAAAAAAACTCGCTTTTGTGCTTAATTGCTGCAATACTCGAAGAAGAACTTTGCGCAGTAAATTAAGGTTAATGCGAGTAATTTAATTTTCTAATTTAACCCAAACCATCGTTTTGACAAATTTATCTTTATTCCAGTTGAGTACCAATAGACGCTTTCTTTAAAAATGACTAGTGACTTTTAACGTTTCTGCATTCTATATGTGACCATTTCTGCTCTGATGTTTCAAGATTCGTCGAGGAGGTGTTTAATTTCGTAATAGTTCTAATGACTAGTCAATATTTGACATTTAAACCAACAACCCAGGTAGCACAAATAACCTTTAAACGTTTTATAAACGTTTTTAAGCGGTTGTTACAACGTTAATAACCATTTTACAACCTTTAAAAAACGAAGTGTGCTACTTTCGAATATTTCTGAGAAGAGTGCAATTCTCCCGAGAAGGACGTAACAGGAAAACTTGAAACACACATAACTACAATTTCGTTGACAAACTCATTTGAATGCAGGAACATTAGAGACATTTTTCTTAATGTACCTCATATTCTTTCTCAACTGATGAAAATAATAATTTACTGATATAAAAATAATATTTACCATGAAGGTTAATTTTTGAATCTTATTAAAACCATTCTATACTGATTTCAACTTTTGTAAAATTGATAAAACACTAATATACTGAAATATATAAATACCTTTATGCATAAATGTGAAGGGTAAATGCAACGTTAAAAAAGCACAAATGCGCAGACACGTAATTTTCACGTTAACTTCATGGACACTGCAATCACGTCTTTTGTCGGATGTCTGTGTATCCATAAGCTCATATATATATATATATATATATATATATATATATATATATATATATATATATATATATATATATATATATATATATATATATATATATATATATATATATATATATATATTGCATTGAAAAAGGCGCTCTATGTAACACCGAAACATGTGTCTTCGGTGTTCCTGCGCATTTGTGATTTTTTATTGTTGTACTTACTTTTTTTCTAATATACTGCTCTAAAAATAATATTTCCCACTAAAATAAATTTTTACAGCTTATTGCTCCCTAAAAAATATTCATTGCTACGAGCCGAACAAAAAACATTGAACCCACTTTTAGGAATTATCCATACAGATATTGAAATGTGGCTGCCATACTCCTAAGTGAAACGAATAAACGAAGTACCAAAATTTTATATTTACTGATTATCACGAAATCGTATTAGACACAATTCAGAATCTGCAAATACAATTGAATGCAAAAGGAAAAACACATTTTTTTCCAGGCTGGGGATTGGATTTTGTTCTCGTATAAGACATTTCCTCTTTGGTATATCGAAAAACTTTAATTTAATTCAAAATATAGCCAACTTTGGTCTCGAATGTAATTGAAAAGAAAAATAAAGTCTTGGTAGAAAAAAATCTTATCGAACAATTCTTGATTCTATCCTGAGGTACCCTTCTAGTCATTTTGTGAGTGTGTTTTTCATTTTCCGATAAACTCATAGGTTGTGGGCAGCAGTAGATGAGTTCTGATAGATAATCATTATAACGTATTTATTTTCTTTGCTTGTTTCCAAGAAGTCTCTTTCGTATTTCTGAATTTTCTTTTTTACCGAAATAGGACAGATTAAAATATCTGCTATATTAAAAACTTTGTTTTCATAATGGTAATATGAGAAATATTCATTTTAATACATGTCTGTTTTACATTTGCTTTTCTAGTACACTTGACTCATAGTTTCTAAAAGACTTGAATTTTCCATTGAGTGGTGACATTGTTCTAACTATAATATTCTAAACATCATTCATGTGTATTATTTAAATGTTTTAATCAGAAACATTCTTCGTAAAAAATACAATGTACAGGGCAGAAAACAAAGCCTATATGTGTGTGTGTAGTTTAAAGTATTGTTGCCTTTTATGTTCTTGAATGGTATTCAAACCTTTGCATTCATTTACTTATGAAGATTAATTTATTGAAAAAAATGCTGCCTTTAAACTAAGTGATAAATCGTAGTGTTTCTCGCATATAAGTAATCTGGCCATAGAAAGTGCCATTTGGTGTTAAGTGAAGTAGATGGGCAAAGTGAAATAACAAAATATTTTTACAGTTTTTACGAGCTATCCCTGCGTAGTAATATTTTAATCACATTCCTAAATATATAATGGATGCTAGTAAAAAAGATGAATAAATAAGCAGGTCCAAATGTTAACAAAGAAATATTTCAAGTCCTTTTCAAAATTTCAGACATAACATTGTAATGCTTTGTTTTTGATCAAAAGTATGTTTTCTGGATTCCTATAATCTGGACTCTATGTGAAGAGTAAAGAAGCCCACTGGCTCTTTGGTTCAGGAAAAGTGTTCTCTTGCCCACAATAAGTTTTTTCACACTTAAACGGACCCTTCTTAATAGACAGCCACACACACACACATGTCGTCACATTTGTCGTCTTGCTTTGAGACTTGTATTGTGTAGGTGTTTACATACATTAGTAGCGAGGATTCTTTTTATTGCTACAAAGTTGGCTACAGTAAGCTGAGGTACTGTATTGGTTCTTTTCCTTTGGCCCAAAGGAGCTATAAAATGGTCTTCTGCAAGTGTAGCTCTTGGTTGGCCTAGAAAATGTTTTCTGGACATAGAATTGGATAGATTTTACTCTTAAAGTCGTTCAACCAACCTGTTAGATACATTTATTCTGCAGCATTAGTCTGTGACAGTGCTGCTTCCGTCTATATTAATGTTCGCCACCTTAATTCATCTGGGATTCATTTCTCCAAGAAATTGCTAGACTCTACTGATCATAAAAGAAGCTGCATCAACAGTTGAAATCAACAAGTATCATACACGATATTACACAAACTTGATGTTTGAATGGTTTTCTTTTAATGGTATTACATGTTCTTTTTTGCAAAATAACATTTAAAGCCGCCAGTTCTGCAAATTTTTTTAAAAGTTCATTATTATCATTCATATAAGCTATGCATTTACAATTATTTCTGTTTTTTATAGTGAATTTCGGAAAGCATGTTGCACCTTAGCCTTTAGAGGCCAGTGTTAATATGCTATATATTTATAAACAGTCAGTGGGAGCTTTTGTAACAGAAATGAATTTATTTGTACATATTTTGCGTTTTGTTGTTTATGCACTTACAGCAATACGTGGTTAATGCAGTATATGCATGGTGCATGTATTTTGAGTTTAAAAAAAGAACCTGTTCTGAGAGCAAAATCTGTTCGTTTTAAATTGACAAAGATGCCAGCAACTACTGCAATATCTCACTACCGTTTTTATGGTCATCAATCCCTTCAAAGTGAAACAACATTGATTGCACTAAAATGATTTTTTGTGTCTTATCTTTAAGGACATTTTCAATATTCACTTCAGGGGAGGAATATGTAAATAATTATGAAATGGTAAAAATAAATTTAGTAATTGTTTTTAGCTTTGAAAAAAAAATGTTATGTAGATTATTATTTCACGTACACATCAATATAATATAGAGGCATTTAATAAATTCTTGTCGCTTAACTCAATAAGAATATTTTATTTCAAAAGGATGCTGACGTTTCATTCTCTTATTTTACTACTTCGCTTACTATTTTCAATCAACGTGCAAGTCTTTTTAAGGACATCATTACATGTTTAGTTTTTGTCGTAAAAATGCATTGAGTTGCGGAATTTCTATGATTTTCAAAAATAAATCAGACGTAGACTAAAACCATATACATGTTAAAGAATAAATGGTACACATCAGAGAAAAACGTTTACTAACTCTCCGCATTTGCTTCGAAAATAATTCTTCGTTCCCAGAACTCTCCCTTGGTTATCAGTGAATGATGAATGTTTCTTCTTCTTGGCCAAGTTTCAAAAGAAAAAAAAAATGTATATATTCGGTTATATATTTGGTTTCTTTTTTTATATTGCTTATATTTTTCTTTTGTTGCGCATGCAGATTTTGAATAAGAAAATAAATCAAAATCTTGGTTCATAAAAAAAAAAAAAAACTTTCCATCATACTTCGTACCCCAAAAATAAAGATTTTTTTTCATTTGGAAATATTTTGTTGCACATCTTTCGTGTCATTACCAGTTTTGGTATAGCTTATTTGTTACTGAAGAATACTATTTTTAAGCGAAAAATAACATTATATATTTTTTTACACACACACAAAAAAAAAAAAAAAAAAAAAAAAGCGAAGCTCATGTTCCCGCAAAGGGATACTGTACGACTCCTTGAATAATGTTTTCTTTAAAAGTCCAACTAAAAGTATCGGTAAAAATTCCAATTTTCACATTTCGTAATATGAAGAAATTGTCACTTTGAGGAGAATTACCCTGATAGCAGGGACGTCATTTCAAGTTTTTCCAAGGGGGGAGGGGGGGGGGGGCAAAGGGTGAAAACGCAATGCAATTTCATCGGAAATCAGCAAAAACTACGTCCACTTGTATGTAAATACATTGATCTCTCAAAGTTAGGGGGGGGGGGCAATTGATCCCCCTGCCCCCCTAAATGACGAGCCTGCCTGATAGCCAGGCAATTCATGCCTCTCCATAAGGGTACATGCCCCATTTAAAATAACATTATAAAACTTACAAAAATTGAGAACAATTTTAGTAATGAACTAAATTAATGCAAATCATTATATGAGCAACATAATAAAAATTTAAATGTAACTTTAAATTCAGAAAATGAAATTTATCTTAGAATTTTGCCTTATTTTAGTACTATTTTGTTATTAACTTCTTACTTTCCGCAGTCATTACTTTTCTGATTGTGCATTGCAAACTTTAGGTGCGATTATTTGAACAAATCGTATGAAATCGTATCTACGTCCAAACAGAAGGCCCATGTGACCGCAATCAACGTTATCAGCTTTTCCTATGATGCTCGATTACTGTTTAATCAGAAAAATAAACCGGAAAATGAAACGGTTATTGTTTATATTAAAGTTCCTAAAAGTACTACCTTAGATCATATGCTAAAAAATGAAACATTTAAATTAAGGTTTTCTTTAAAATCGCAAATTTTGGTAGAAATCAGTATAAAAGTACAGTACGTTACTACAGACAGTTCTTTGTAAACAACTAACTCTAAAAAATAATTATCGGTGCACCGTGTATGAGTTGTTATGCAAACAAATAACTACGGCATTTTGCATGTCGAGCGTGTAAGCCTAAATTACCCTAAATAATATAAAACTGATTGGATAACATGCTTATGGAATTGCATGAATCTTTCCTTCATCATTAACTACTAGATATTTATCTGGAACTAATCCTCAATTGTGTATATCCCAAGAATGAAGACTTCCAAATTCTTCTCTTACCAAGCAATGCATTCCTGTTTCTCGAATGTCACTTATTTATTGTTTTCTGTTGGAGAAATCTGCTACGGGAAATTACTGCGATTCAGAGATCCATTCCGAAAGAAATATTCAGCAATCTTTGGGACTAAATAACGACTGTTATTGATATATTAAAGCTTTATCGAGCTAACTGGAGAAAAAGTTAATTAGCCAGGCTTACTAAAGCTACATTTGTGTTAATTAGCTAGCTTATTTTTATTACCAATGGGATGAATTTAGTAATTATATTTGTTAATATTACTGATGGTTTAACTAGAAATTATTGATAATAGAGGATACCGGGGCTATTTGGCATAAGGGGTACGTTGGCACTGTGCCGTTATTTTCTATAGTACACAATGCCCCCAGCGCTGCCGTCGTGATGAGGCATACTCGGCAACCTACTGCGTCATCTACAACAGTTTTATTGACTCGCTAGCGTGCGTTAGAAGAATATAGAATTTTCTGTGTTTTTCTTTCTGGTAAGTAAATTTTTTTTCTGATTTGCTTTTCGTGTTTTAGTGCCCTTAAAATTATTTTTATAGTACTCCAAGTTTAGGGTGGATACAGTGACTAAGTAGCCTGGGGATTGACGCAGTTACTGGATTCCCAGTCGTTTGTATTCGGGGCAGGGCCACCATGTTATCCAGAAAATGTCTTTGGGGCTAGTTGGCATTTTCAACTTGGGGTATACTGTCATAGACCAGCGATCTATGCCAACTTATCCACCCTTGATGTTGGCGTGACATCGTATAGTTATAGATACCTACACAGACCTAACTGATGTCCCTTCTACTAGTACGGGTAATGCTGTTGTTTAAAATGTTCCTACTACTTGTTAGGGGTAGTACTAGTGTTAAAATTACCTATTGGTCGAAGGGAGTGAACCTTCAATCCCTACTACTGCTACCCGCTCCTCCGAAACACGTCCACTTGTGACGCAAAAGCAGGGCCATGAAAACGGACAATCAGAGGAAAAACAGGAGACACTGTACAATCCGAACCGGCACTCCAGTTAAAAATGAACTGGCAAACAAAACTGCTAAGAAAATAAAATAAAAACACTTTATGTTGATGGGAAAAAGAAAGAGAACAAAAACAATGACTGTGAAATCAAAGAATAATCATAAAGAAACTTTCAAAGAAGGAAGATATTAGTAGTACTGAAACTGATGAGCCTTTCGCTGATGCTATACAGTATGCTGGTAGTGAGGATGGCTATGATTTCTTGTTTTCTCAGTACAGTGATGAGAATAAAGATGAGCCATTTCTACTGGATCTGGTCTGTTCCAACCTTCCTACGCAGTCCCCACCTGCAGATGAGACAGCATTAAATGCTGCTGTTGGAGCTGATTAGGTTAGTATGGAATAGTAAAGTATGAAGCCCGCAAATATCCAGGACGAATTCCCCAGTCAATTTGAGATGATGTTCCTGGTGGTTTTTTGTAGCCAAGATGTTACCCTAAATTGAGGCATAAATTACTTTTACCATAAGTACAACAGAAAAAAATAGAAAAATCGAGAAGTAACAACTGTGCCCAGTAGTCCTGGGCTCCCCTATATATTTTTTTGAAAATTAGATGCTTTATGCAATTTAAAACATTTAAAAATTGCTTTATGTGGAAAAAGCGAACTAAAATTTGCGCATGAAGCTGAAAAAGCACTTTATAAGTATAGTATTGCTGTTTTTAAAATATAGGTTGGCAACAATTTTGCGTGTACTTTTGTATTTGAACTTAAATGTTAGATTTTTGAAAAATATTTGTAGTAAATGCTTATTTAGACAGCGCTGAAAAATTTTGATATTATAAATTGGAAGAACTTGATTATCTACATCTCCTAATTCAGAAGTATAGTGCAGAAAGCAAATATGAATGCGTTTAGATACACTTTGTTATGTGTGAAAGTATTTTTAGTATTGAAAAAGACACATTCAAGAATTTAATGATTTTGTCGACGTCTGAAATCTGAAATTACAATAATTAATTTAACAATTACAATGATTAATCTAGGCAGGTAAAATAAATGCAATTAAAAAAATGTAAGATATATTAAAGGAACGTTATAAACCCATAAGTACCTTAGTTAGTTCGTAAAAAAAAAATAAATTTAAAAAAAAAATAAAAAAAAACATTAAAAAAAAATTTAAAAAAAAAACCTGTGCTGCTACTGGAAAATCTTTAGTAAACTTTACTTCCACAAAGGTTTCTCTAGTATAAAAAATAACTGATTTAAAACTAACCAGTTTCTAGACAACCGTTGTATAAAGTTGTTAGACAGAGTTGAGTAGACAGAGTTGTATAAAGATTTCTAAAAATAGTAGTCTTTATTCCGCAGTAAATCTGTTAATTTTACTTAAGACAAAGCTCTAAAGTTTCTTGAAAAGTTCATGGAATCCCAATTTTCTAGAGAATTTCTAGAAGTATTGCATTTTTTTCTACAGTGTAGAAATGATACAGCTTTTTCTTAGGCAACGTTATACCGTTACAGATTTTTATGCTCTACAGATTCTAGTGTAATGTTATTTCAAAAGGAGCTGCATCGTAGTTGAAAAGTTTGTGGAATCCCAATTTTTCTAGAGATTTTCTAGGTTTCCTACAGTATGTTTTTCATAGTGTAGGTGGAGCAAACCTTATTTTTTCGCACCAAATTTGGCAGTGAAAAGTTTTCACCAAAATGCTGTTAATTTATGACGTCGCTTCCGCGCTAACACTGCCGTGTTATGTTCAAACATTGTGTTTATTACACTAAAATAATTCGAATTTTAAAGAGAGTTATACTCAGATAAGAGATTTCTTTTTGCTTTTCTTAAAGTTATCTGCAGGTTTGAGAATATAAAACTTGAATTTAACTTTGAAACTAAGCTGATTTGTATGGAGAATTTACTCCTTCAAAGAAAAATTAAGTCTTTGTTTTTGATCATTATAAATAGCACAAGTAATGCCAATTCTAAGCAAATTAATAAATAAGAGATAAAAAAATATTTTATACATAAAGATTAAATACTATTAAATCACTTGGTTTGGCGAAATTTCAAATTTTGTGTGCCCGTCGTCACTAAAATTTTAGTCTCGCTAATTTTTAAGTACTTTTGATTCTGTTCGTATAAAACTCGCTGGATTTCAGCTGGCAAAATCGCCGATACCTTTAGAACAGAAGTGATATTTTTTTAATATAGATAGAAAAGCAGACTTTTGTGACCAAAATATAAACTGAGGGTTTATTTTTAGAAGACAGGATGGGGACAAAATAAATTAGATACATTTTAGGAAAAGAAATCAACGAAAAGAAGTAAGAAACAAAATCTCAGAACAGAGTTTGTGCTGAAACCCTTTTCGCAAAGAACGGAGGCAGCAAAACATAATTGCATTCGCCAGAAGCCATCATTTCAAAAGTATATATGATGTTCTCTTGAAGAGCTCTGAATGAATTGCTGACGGAAAAGAAGTTTTCTTTCTTTCCTCGAGTTACGAGAAGTTACGAGACAAAAATGAGTGTAACGGTTAGTTTTGAGCAATTAACAGAAGCACAACGAAAGAGTTTAAAATGTTGGCAACTTATTTATCTGATTTACTACTTCAAAGGCAATAATACCGTAAAAAGTTGTTTTTAGCTGTAATTTAATGCTACCAGTTATAAAATAAAAATGCTGCTTTTCTAAAAAAAAAACGTCAACAGGAAACGTATAGAAAGTTAGATGCTTGCAATTTTTGATATAAGAACTTATGCCTAAATTCCTTAAAATGATTAATTTTTTTCATTACTAGTTGTGGCGAAGTAAGAAAGCAGATTCTCTCTGTATTATTTCAAGTCATTCCCCTCATCTCGTATAAAAAATAAACACTTCTAGCAATTTAAAACGATTCACTTTGTGCAGAAGATGAATAAAAGAAAAAAATAACGTTTAAAATCACAAATAATTAAAACCTTTAAAAGAGCAACTAACTTCTAGTAGTATTGATGTGCGTTATCAATCACTTTTAAAGAACTGTTTTCAATTAGTTTAACGATACTTCTGTAAAGTATATATAAATAATACAACACTTTTGAAAATTTATTGACAAATTACAACAAAAGAACATTTGCAGTTAGAAGGCTGCTATGAGAAATTTGACATGCATGTAGCGTGGCAACCAATAACCCCCTGCGATTGATCAAGGCATAATTCTCTAGTACTCCGGGGCTGCTGCAGCTGTCTTTCAAGCACGTCCCAAACTTGCTCTATTGGCACACGATACATGACCTAGCGTACTCACCAAGGCATGCGTTTAAAGGTGTCTCTAGTCTCAATACCCTCCATCCAATCCCGACTGTTTCGTTTGACTAGGCCAACGTCATGCTGCTAAGTACAAAAGTCGTATCTGCACTTTTTAACAAAGTTGAGTTATTGCCCCCATGTGGTTCTTCGTAACTTGTTTTACCTAAATGCAATGGTAATTTGAGATGAAATTTTGAAAAATTTTAATCTGCATCAAATACGTGGAGAGACAAAACTTAAAAGGGCAAAATCTCAGTTTGAGATCGTCTGCAGACACCACTTTTGCGCTTAGCACGGCAGCATTAGCATTCAAGCTTTTGCCCTCAGATAGCTAGCGTGCTCTTGTCTCATGAGCGTTAAAATTCGAATAATTTGCATATTTCTTGCCGGACTAAGTTTTCATACTACTTTTAAATTTACCAAACGCGGTTAAATATGTTTTAGGGCTGACAATAAAAACCTTAATCTTTTTTATTGTCTGTTGGTACTTTTTGGCCCTTTTTCAGGCGTTGGCTTTATTGTGGATTCGCGTTTCTAATCAGACAAATGACGTTTCCTTACAAAAACTACTGAAAAACATTGAAATTTGAATGATGAAACTGGATTTCCTTTTCCTGTTTTCATAAGTCATGCGAAAAATATGCGAAATTTCTTATTTGAACCATGAATGAGAAATATAAAATACAATTAATGTTAGGAAGACCTTATTTGGCACACTAACCTTTTAGATAGTATCTTATTCTTTGAACAATGTAGATTGCTCTCTAATTAACTACAACTTCTTAAATTTGACAAATGCCTGTGTAGCTCCAAAGAGAATATGCATTTATGTTATAAAAAAATTACATCGGTTCCAACAATTCAATATCCAACTGAACACTTCTATTTATTTTTACATTCCACAAATTCCAGCCTTTAGTGTACTATTGATTCAAAATCAATTCAGTGGCAGCAAGGTTATGATTAGTGAATTGTGCTATTAATTTTCGAGTGTCAATAGTTTGTGTCACAATGCGAGCAAATCATGAAGAATCTGTTTATCTAAGACAACAATGTCACGTTCCGGCTGCGATAAGTGGATGAATGGCTGAGCAAGACAGATGCGTTTCGTTATTGTGCTTATCGAGTAGCCACTCCGAGGATCGACACCATCACGTAATACACGTCACGCAGTTCCTGTTCTTCTGGAAGATTCTTTGGAAATATTACGCACAATAGTTAGACAGAAACCTAAAGGATAATCAGGGAATGCATCTGTAATAAATACAACATATAAGGTTATTTGCGGCATGTAACAATATAGTATTGCTAGGATTGTTGTTCATAGAGTGAAAATTCTTGCTGACTTTTTTGGAGGAGTTGAACTCATGTTTAGAGACGTAAAATGTTCGAAAATAATAAACAGAACAGTTATAATCAATTCCATATTTCTAAGAATGAAATGGAAGATGACAGAAAAAGAAGACATGTAAACTATTTTGATTTTTATTAATTGAAATAATTGGGAATTTTGCTTTAAAAATAGGAAACAACTAAAATGCATCATTAAAAAACATTTGCTGAGCACTTTTGGATGTTCTACATTATCTAATTGAGTTTTTATAAATTGTGAATTTTTTAGTACTTTTAAGTAGTGTAAGGTAATTTGTTAAGTTTTTACAAAGTTCGTTTGCTTTACTTTTTCTTACTATTTTTTTTTTAAATTAAGATTATTTTTATTCTTGCAGAGTGTGTACAAATTATGCACCCAATTTAAGCCGTTATAAGATCGTGTGGGCATTATACTTTCTACTAACTTCATTAATTTCTAAATTGCCACTTGAATCCGTTTTCTCAGGAATAAGTATTGCATTTCGACTTCGGCTATAACCACACCTGATTTCCGGATATTTAAGCCATAAACGCAAAGTGTAAATCTGTAATTTTCTTTAGAAAAAAAAGACATTTTCCGATAACTTACGGTTAATTACAAGCATCCGTATGCCAACTTTACAAAAAATATGCAGACGTTGTCGTTTGTACTCTACTAAACCACATGAAAATAATAATTATAATGAAAAAAAAACTTTGTACAGCTTGTAATCTCCACATCGTGTTGATCCTCGTTTTTTTGAAATGTTACAGAGTGTAATGGGTGCAAGTTCTTAAATTTTTGAATACAAAATGTGTTTAGTTCATATTTCCTTTAGTGGATTTCAGTATTTGTTAATTATACTTTAAAAATATAATGTAACGCGCAATACCGTTACCTTAGAGCAACATCAGGACATCCAAACCTAGAGAAAACAGTAAAATATCCTGCTATTGATCTGAAGTGAAGAAATACAGAAATGCAAAACGGAAGATGATTTACGTTTGCATATCTCCCGAGTAAGAGGTGGGAAACATGCTTCACACATTTGTGTAAATATGTAACTCCCCCTTTTAATACCAAAAGCCGAATTTATGAAAATATTTCACTATTGCTCTCATTGGGGGATTTTTTTCTGTCAATTTTTGTTGGAAGAATACTTTTTACTTTCGTCTGTTCCTTCGGGAAACCATTTCTTTCCATTGCAGACCCTTCACTTCTCGTAATAGCTCTCATTGATTTTTTTTAAAGCTCAGTGAAAACTTTCTTTTCTCTTGAATACGCTAATTACACGTTTTCAAACTTTTATCTTTGAGCATTATTCTGTCCTTATGTGTTGCTAAAAACTCTTAATTGCTGTAATTTCCAACTGTGATTTTTATTTTTGTAAAAAGCATGTTTTTGGTAAGACAATTGTTTGCGTTTCCAGCAAGTTACTTGTTGAACCATGGAACTGATTATCTTTGACTTTATGATTCTTTGAGATAAAAGAAAATTATTTTAAAGCTCTTAATCACATAAAAGGTTTTTTTTTTTCAGCGCCAGTTAAAAAAAATTTTTAATCGGCATTTACGAAATCGAAACTCAAAGTATATCTGAACATCACGCACAAATGGGAAACTTAGTCAACACCTTTTATGCACTTTAGAAATGTAGATAATGACCTATTTTCTCTTACGTTTTGAATTATTAAGAATAGGTCAAACACAGTCCACAAAATATAAACAAATAAAAATATAAAACAGAGTCATATAGGAATATTTTTAAAAGCTTTAAAATTAATATATGTAAACAGTTTTTCCTCTAAAAAAGAAAAAAAAATGTTTGAAACTCACTACGAAAAAAAAAAAAAAATACTGCATTGCGACAGTTTTTCTCATTCATTGTGAAATTCAGAAAATCTATTATCAAACAACATGAAAGATTAATTATTTATGTTTATTTTAATTAATTTGTCTACAATGTCGTGATGGTGGATACAGTAATTAAATATAAAATTAACCGCATTGGCTTTAAACGAAGGAAAGTTCTAATGTTTAATTCTAACAAATTTGTTCTGAAGCGATGATGACTTTTTTATTCACATAAAATATTTCTGTAAAAATTTTAATGAGTTATGTCTTCAAAGCTGTACATCATACACCATGAATAGAAATTATTCTTAATGTGATATTTGAAGATACATTTTAAAGTTGAATTCATACGTTTACAGAGATTTTACAAACATTCTGAGTGAAATTAAATCCGTCACTTTTTCTTTGACATTACCTTGCAACTTTTGGACTTTTTTTGTGGGGGGGGGGGGGGGATTTTTCGTACTCTTTTAGGTTCAGAAGAGTATTTGAAAAAAAAAATTACCTTACCGGTGCAATGCTTCGTTTTATAAAAGGAAAAAAAAACATCCATTGACTATTTATGTGTTATTAGGAGCATGTCTAAAATTTTTTTAAAGAAATGTGATGGAATTTGTTTGATTATTGCTTTAAAAGATATAAAAGAACCTGACCTAAAAACTGGAGTCAGATTAAATGCGGGATATATTTTTTACCACCAGCCTTGAAAGTGTTATCTGTTAAAGCTTGGATTTAGTTTTTTGCGCACATTGAACTTCTTTGTTTTTATATGAGGGATACAATTACTGCAATAATGTTTTATATGTAATCGTTAAGTAAACTGTTAATATCGTTAAGTAAACTGCTTTTTTTTCGACCGCGTCTAAATGGTAATCTGCATAAAGACTTAGTTTCCTGATTCGAGTCAATTTCTTAAAAACTCATACAATTACATTTGTTTGTTATATAAACGTATCTTGCTTGCTTTTTTTACTTTCCTATGCGGGTGGAAAGAAGCATTGGCAAATTTTCCTTTGATAAAAAGGTGGCGTGGTGCCTACATTCAGTGGTACATTCTTACTAATGTGGCTACAAGTTTAAACCATGGTAAACTGTTGTTGACCATATAACGATCTTAACTGATAAGGCTGTTTCTTTGTAACGTAAGTAGTGAAATAGGAAGCGAGTAACTTAAATATTACATTTCTTGGTACACTGAACAAAATTTAGCATATTAAACATTTCTAATGACTGTTGTACTACTCATTTATAGAAATAATAAAATATAATTATGGATATAAATTGATATAATTACCAAAAATATTCATGAAACATTCCGACAGAGTGCATGCGCACAAGTATAAAACCCAATGCGTAAACATTACAAAGCTTTTGCATATGTTGAATGTTTCACGTTGTAAGACATCCCACAACGTTTAGAGCAGTTAAGCGTTAAATAAATTTTAATGTTTTACTTTATCTTTTAACGTTAGTTTACTCAACACTAATAAGCATTTACTCATGTCAGAGAGGAAAATTAGAATGGAAAAAAAGCCTGTAGTGAATAAGTAGCTTGCTATTACCAACCCAATAATAATGTAGTCTGCACAATCCATTTGCTTAGCCGGTCATCTTTTCTAGTTGTCAGAGAAGTCTGACAGCAAATAGGGAGGTCCCTGATTCGACGCCCGGTTCAGGTACGGATGTACTTTGTCTCTCTTGTCCTTGTTCTACTTTGTGTGAATGTGTTGTGTTGTGATTGTCTGACTAAAGTACAAACGGGTCCTATGGCATGTGCGACTTGGGAAGCCAGACGTCACACCAAATGACGATACTGTCAAAAAGGGGAAATAGCGCATCCCATAATGACAGCCTAGCTGGCACAAGGCAACAATAGCAACATCCGTTTGCTCAAGTGCTAAATTCTTACGCATATGTTTGAGGTTTATTCAATTTTTTTTAACTTTGGCTTTTATTTGTGATATATTCAATCTTGAGTTTTTTTCTGTACCATATCGGGAAGTGGCAGCTTTCTAAACAATGGATATTGAACAACGATGATTTGTACTTGTTTCGGATGTGACAGCAATGTCACGCGCACAACACGTACTTTTCAGAAAGTTAATATTTCATATCAGGAAGAGTAAATGGCTCCTTATATTCGAATGCATAAAAATTAAAAGCTAAAGCTTAAAATTCCGGAATGCAGTGAAAACATATGTTTAACCACCTTGCAGTTTATGACGAGATATTTCGTCCATTTAACATGTATTCCTAAGACTGCCCAACCGCAGGGTGGTTAAATACCCCTTTAACAGAATGAGTTGAGCAAGGAGTCAAATTTACCATTCATACAAGAATATCTCTATTACAAATCATAAGCGTAATTCACACATGTCGGTATTATTACGCTCTTATCTGCCTTATTAAATCGCATTCCAACACGTCACCCCGCGAGACGATAGACCTTAATAAGCAAACTTCATTACCCTTTGCTTAAGTGCTTCAGTCATTAAGGAGTTCGTAAGGTTAAGACGGAGAGGAGAAAATGACAGTATAATTCAATCTGCAAGAAGTAATTTGAAACTGTTTGTAATTAAGAGAGAATGAGTACTATTCCTTATAAGGAGAAGAATCTTGTGGCTGAAGTGAAGGAGATTTCAAGCAAATAAAAACGCATGCTTTTGTCTTTTAAGCGAGAAAGTCATCTGGAAGATATCTTCTTTCTTTAAGTTTACGGGGTTTCATTGTCATTCTGAAAAACATGTATTTTCAATTCTTTAAAAACGTCATACGTTTTAACTCATTTTAGTCAAATGTTATAAATGAATTTCTTGTTTATAAGTTTTTTTTCAAAGATGGGCTTTACTAGAGAAGTTTGAAGAAATTAAATTCTAACAATCTTATGGTGCCATTTAGAGTCAACGAATAATCTAGGCATAAACATATCAACAGCAATGATTACACAGGCGTACAATGGAAAAAATACAAGTAATAGCTCGGTGCCAAATTCAGGAGAAATAAAAGTAAAAAATTGATTTTGCTCACAGAAATCATAACCACAAGAACCCTTTATTTATTAAAACGCAGTTTTATGAAGTTAGTTATAAACGAAAGACGCATAAAACTAAAAATGCATTTTTAAACATATTTCTAGCACACAACTTTGACATTCATTACGCTGGTTTGAAATATTCTGCATTAATATACTTATATCATTATATTATAAGGTAAAATATCAAATAAAAATTTCAAATGGTTTAATAGTTCTGCAGAACAGTGGCTAAACCAAAGAAAAAAAATATGCATGTTCGGAGTAGAATTAATGTCTGATGAAGAATCTTTTTGTTATTGTAAACTTGAGGAAAGTGGTTACCAACATGTCATTTAAATTCAAGTTACTAACTATTATGTGCTGAAAAGCTATTATTACACTAAGTTGATTTTAGTACAAAAAACTTTATTCTTGAACATGTAATTTCAGGAAAACTATTAGTTAAATATAATGACTTGTATCGCATTAAAGAAAAGTGTTTATTGCCATAATGAAAAGAAAAACCTGGCTTGCGCATGATAATATTTTAGCTTTACGAAATGTAAGTACGAAATTAAGTATAACTGATTTTAATTTAACAGACATGAATAATTATTACATGATTTAAGTGTTTTTTACTAATACACGTGTCTAAGAAAGTAAAATAAAAATCAAGGAAACAGGAAAATAAGGGTAGACTATGATCTTTTCAGTAGTGTGATCTTGCACTTTTATAGAAACCTAAAGAAATGCTACTTTTATCCGCATTATCAGATTTTTATTGTTTTTAGGAAACTATCTTTGTTTGTAGTTCTACTGAACCAAGGCTTCTCAAATAGTAATTATCTGTACATGTTTTTTGTTTGCTCGTCGACACCTGCAATTGAAAAGGTTTATACCTTTTACGAAATTCATTATATCTTTATTTTTAATAAGAAATAAGAAAAAGAGTTATCATATTTATACGAAAGCATTAACATTAGTTTTAAATATTTGATAAAATGGTTTGAAATTACGTCCTTTAACAATTTGTTGTTTTTATGTTCCAATTAAACGTTATTTAGGCTTAATTCTTTATCCTTCGCACTAATTTTGAAGTAAAAGCGTAATGCAACACCGTCAAACAATGTTGTTTTATCATATCTAATATTACCCCCAGAAGAGCAAATGTATAAATAATGAAGATTACGCTACGGAAAAAGACAAATCGCTAAATCTATTGTTATGAAAGTTTAAGTAGCCTATTATTCTGGTATTAAAGGAATAACAGCAGTTAGAACTTAAAACGAAAATCTATTTACGCATTTGAAAAAGATTTTGCTTTTTCTTCGAGAGTATTCCGCAATTGCTTTCGGCTTGCATTTACGAAGTCAGATTTACTTATCACATCAGTTGCGTTTTATTTGACAAATATAATTGCCTTCTCCTGTGAATTCAACTTAAGTTTTCAGAAATATTTTGGTTATTGTCAAGAATAATGCGCTCAATTATGAAACGAAACATTAAGGAAAGTTAAAAATTCTAGCTTCTAAAAGTCACAATCAATATAGGATAAACTTAGTATGTCATTAGAAACATTTGAAATGAAAATGACCAAAATATAAAAATTGCTCTTGGTTAAGATTTCTTTTCTGATTGAGGATGTAATGTTCTTATACCCTCTTCTTTTTATCCTGCGTTTTCGTATGTAGAAAAAAAGAACAGTATGACCGTTGGCCTTAATTATCGCATAAAAAGTATGCCTATCGGTTTGTCGGACTGTCTGCTAGTCTGTATGTTGGTCTGTATGTATGTCTGTCCCCACTAATAACTTTTGAATGATCAGTCTGATTCGAAACAGACTTTTTTTCGAAAGATCTTGCAGAGAACACCTCATTTGACTTTTTCATTGACGCATTTGACTTTTTCATTTGAGCAGTCATTATTCAATTTTGAACAGTTAATTAAAGCTTTTAAATGTTTTTTCACGAAGAGAAGTATACTTGATGCATTAATTTGACTAGGGTAACTATTCACAAAAGCGATTTCACATGCGTAACCAAAAATGATGAAATATTAACAGAGTTCAAGTACTACTATTTTTATCTCACATATTTTACACTAAATTCTTTTACAAAATTTTGCAATTGCTCCAGCTAGTGCAAAACTAAAAAATAGTCTTTGGGTGATATAATCGAGCTGGCTGTGCATTATATGTATTAATCTTAAAATTTTCCTAAATTTTTGGTGCATTATGCATTCTAAGTATATATTTGAAGAATAAGTTGATGAGAAATTGTGGTTAGTAAATACAAAGGTCAAGTAAAATGTATAAAACGTGCGAAAAACCAGGCCACATAATTAAAGAGCGAACCATACTTGTTTGAGCAACTTTCTCAAGAAAATAAGTACAAAATTAGGAAGAACTGAACCGAGTGCAACGAGTAAATATCAGACAGCGAAATGAAAGGGTCCTTGAATGGGGGAGTCCATCAATCGAAGCTGCCAGTTGGGTCCAATAAAAATAAATCTATTTGCTGGAATATCTCTGACGCGGGGTTCATTTATCACTTTTGGACATCTTGCTCAGAATAGAGGTAATTTTGCGTCTCAAATACCGCTCTGACGGGGCGAAAAAGATTTATTTCAGAATCCACGTACATTTACGTGTTGCTTGGGACCATGCGACAAATGAATTTAACCCGTAACTGGTCTTACATACTTGAATTAAGAGTTTTGCAGTTAAACGTTTTGTAAGTTTTACATATAACGCTTAATAAGTATATGTATGTCTTACTGTAGTGTTTCGGTCATATTTCTATAAATAAATAATATAAGTTCAATATAAAAGTATGTCTGTTAATTCGCCAACTTCTGTGGAGGGTACAAGACATATATGTTGAAGATTCATTCACCACCTTACACCACTAACTTTATAAAAATAGAAGAAGAAACTTCGTCTTTTATAACCTCTGCAGCGTATTAATCAATTCATACAAAAATATACTGTCTTCATTTATTTCATTAATTTATGCAACCTACAAGAATTACTTTTAAGCGTAACAAAACTGAGTTGTATTTTTCTTTAAACAAATGCTAAATAATCCTTGGGAAGTCATTAACAGGTACAGGATAGTCTAGTGTTGTTCAAAGTAGCATCTTTTGTAAGCGTAGAACCAAAAAATAGAGAAGAAGGCATAAAGATGCTTAATAAATATTTGCTTTAAAAATTGCCACGTTATATGAGATAAACTTTATTCACGAAAATAGTTTTAATGATTTAACATTTGCTGGTGTATATTGTCTCAAAGCTTCTACTGTGTTTAGTAATAGCTATTAGGGACAAAAATAATGAATCTACGTTAGCTTTGGTATTAGCTAGAAGGTCCAATTTGGAAAACAGTTTTAATTCCTCGGTAGATGAGCTCATTAATCATGCGGAGAGCAAAGTGACAACTTATAAGCAATTTCAAACTGGTTAAATAATTACATGGCATGGAGCGGAGCATTTTTTCAGAAGTACCACAAATGAATGAAAAAACTAAAGAAAAACTTCATTGTAATTCTATCTAGCTTAAAAATGGGTCTTATAACGGAAATAAATGATTTCGTTCTTTTCTTTATTTGTAATTCTTGAAGTTGACCGTAATAAGAGCTGCATATTCACCATATTTCATAAAAAATATTTTTGCCCCACTGTAGGATAAACATTATAGAGACTGTAAGATGTCAATAGGATTACTAATATCAGATTTTTATTATACGCAACAACATTTTTTTTGCAATTCAACACTGAAATAAATGATTTCATTTCATCTGGTTTTTAAAACTAGCGTTTTCCACATGTTTGAATTTCAAAGCATTTGTGCACATTATCTTTCAAATGACAATGCTTTTTAGTCACAGCTGTCTTTTAAATTTAAGAATATATTTTAAAATAGTTGATCGAGCACTATGTTCATGCACCTCATTCTTAAAAAATTCTTAAGAAGCTAAGAATCGTGTATATAAAATAACTTACCCTGATTAGTATTTTATTTTCTCGCTATAATCGTATATATACTACGGAAAGTAACTCTAGTGTTTAAAACCCTAAAGGGAAAAGCATTAAGTATTGATTTATGGCACGTTTGAAAAAGAAAAGTGGGAATTGGAGTGGGGGTTAAAAGTTATTTGTGAACGTAGCTATGCTCTGTTCGACATAGTTATGACTTGCCTCATTGTTACCCATTTACCAAAAATGTTTAATTGATTTCAACACATTAGAGATAATGATTCGTTTAGTATTGAGAGTGAACTCCCGGCTCCGTTCCGTCCAACATACACAAACAACTCGTCTAATGGTTGTTTCGGACTCAGTGATGTATCCGGCTCTAGTCTCGGAAATGATCCCTCCCGACGTTGCGTGTAGTTCATTACACGCACCATTGCAAAGACTGCGATACTCTGCCGATAGACATCACTTAAATGAAGAGGGAGCTTAGATTTTAGCCGAACGGGCACTTGATCAAATAGAAATGAATTAGTGCGCGCTTTGAAATTGCGTACGCTGAGCATAAGCGGAACGAATGCACGCATACAGTCGATGACCATATTTGAAACTGTGAACTGAAATGTAGTATCTCTGACTAAATTAGCCATTCATATAAACAATGAGCTGAGGTGTTTAGAACCAAAACTAGCTCAATCTAGGGTTTTTAAAATTTTACAAGATAGATTAAAAATAAACATTTAACGCTATGACCATTTAATTCTCCAAAGCAGTTTTTTAAATATTTATTTTGAATAAATTCGGTGCACTTTCCTTTTATTTTTTAAGTTAGCTGTAATGTCTAGATATGTATGATAAAAACCGGTTGAAATAAACTGTCTAGAAAAACATCGCCGTTTCTTTTTTTTTTTTATTTATTTGATAGTTAGCAGGTATGGTAGTTAAAAAAGTAAAACATACACCTTTTTAACTATCATGATTTTAAAACTGTGTTAAATGTTTAGGTCTAAATTATTTTCTTTGATTCATTACCGTTTTAAAGTAATTAGATGTTTTACTAAATTCTTTATCAGAAGGAAAATGTTTCTTTATGCGTACTAGGCTTGTTTTGCAAATGTATATACTCGTCATATTTTAAAATACCTTTTGCAATTCAAAATATGCAAAATATGTGCGGAATAATGGTAAATAATGCTCTAACATATATTACCTTTTTCCACTTTCAAACTGTTTGCTTTCGCGCTTAAAAAAAGAAAAGAAAAATATTTGAAGCTTAAGCTCCATTTTAGGTTCAAAGTTTGCTCTCGAGAAAAATATTTGCCAACAATACTATCGAACTTTAAACTTGGAAAAGAAAAATATGTTAACGAACAAATGGTGCAGAGAAGGAGATCCGTGATGTATGGATGTGTCTTATCCCAGAGAAAAAAAAATGCTGAAAATCAGTAAGTTCTTTTCGTAAGCCATTCTCATTCTTTTTACAAAACTACATACCATGCAGGAAGATAAATAGAGAAACTTGAGCTGGATAGGCAAATTACGCAAATCAGTCCAAACTTCGAAGAAACGGCCATAAATTAACGAAAAGGTTTTTATTTCGTGATATTTTAGAAATTTTTACTCGAATCTTTGATAAGAAGGATTCGATCTCAAGTATTTTCCGGCAAACGAATGAAATAAATAAGTATAAAAGCAAATTACTATGTTCGTTGACATTTATAAAAGGTCTGGTAATACACTACATATTATTTTATGAAAGATGTGGTATTCAATATATTTTATATGTTTTCTTGTTTTCTATATTTAAAGATTTTATCAATGTCTGCTAACTGTTGTTTCTTCGAGTTGAATACCTAGAATAATAAAATTTAAGATTTTGCATTTGTAAAAAATTGGCAATATCTTAGACGTTTTTTGCAATATACTTTTTACTAATTTTAGAAAAGACTTGATATTTGATTTGATCAGGAATGCTGTATTAGCGGTAAGTCTTCGAAAAAAAAACTACACTGCAAAAAATGAATGTTGTTCTCACATTATAATATAGCTAATTTTATAGTAATAAACTGTGAAAATTGCTAATTTTATACTAATTAAGTGTAAATATGCTAACTTTACAGTACTCAACTGTAAAATTTCTAATCTTGAGTTGAGTTGAGACTAATCCTTCAAATGTCTGACGAAGTCAGACAAGGTCCATCAGACTATTGACCCGGAGAAAATCGAGGACCAGAAAAGGTGATTCAGAGATATCTTCTTTGCAAAGTCCCAGACAGTCCAGGATGTGCTCTGGAGAAGCCTGTTGGGTTTTACATTTAGAGCAGACACGTCGTAGACTTTTCTGCCCTCAATTGAATGAGAGACTCTTCATGTGGCCGCTTGCTAATCTAGAAATTGCAGTTTTTGATGATCTGTCACAATTGAGGGCGAATGAAGAGCCAGGCTCTTTCCCAGCGTAATCTAATCTTACAGTAATGAACTGAAAAATTGTTAATTTTAGTTTATTGCCGTGCATTTTAAAGTTTTTAACTGGAACCTCTGTTTCCAGTATTATACTGTTATTTTTACTGTATAATACAGCTAAATTTTACGGCAATCAACTGTAAAATTTATAACTTTACAGTAAGAAACTAAAATTGCTAGTTTTACAGTTTATTACTCTGCGTTTTACAGTTTTAAATTGGAACCTCGGCCGTCAGTATGACACTGTAAAAACAGCAGTTCATTTTTGCAGTGTATGAAATTAAAACTAAAGAATAAAAATTTTAAAGAATGGTTGAAATAAATAAATAAATATCACGGAGCGAAATCGGAAGCTCAGAAAAAATATGCTAAAAGGACGACATGATCATTCAACGACATGCGGTTCTTTCTATCGTTAAATCGATGGTGGATGGAAAGTCTACTACCGAAAATGTTCCTTTGAATAGATACAGATATTATATGTAGCAAATGTGATATTCTACAAATGTCCTGAAATCATGTTAGTAAAATATTAAATGCAAATATATTTTACACGGAAAGAAAAAGATTCTCCCTTCATTGACTGGATCAATTTTTTTTAATTAGAAAATTGAAAAATACAAAATCATTTGAACTCAACTGCATCTCATCAGAACTACTTAAAGTGTTTAGGTTCTTCTGCCGTTTAGTATCAATTATGATATGAATGGAAAACAGGATATGCTTGATTAAAGATATTTTAAAAGTTTCAGGCTTCTTCAAGTGTCTTCTAAATTCATCTGACAAGAAACATCCCACAAAACTCCATTTTGGAAATAATAAAAACATCAGATAGATTTTTTTATTGTTACAATGATAGTGGCATTTATGATTACTGATTTATAAGACAATTTAATCTATTGTAGATGAAAATATTTATACTATAACCTTAAGTTTTAAAATGGTTGCTATTTTTCAAAGTTAAATAGTACACAAAAAGCTACTTGCAGCGTTTTATTTTTACAATGTTTTTATTTGTCTTATTTTCCAAGTGCCTTTTAAAATCTGTACTCCCCTCATAGGTAATGTTTGTTAAGCATTTGAAGTCATTATAAAGAGCATTAAAGTTTCTGAGTAGCAAGTACACTTTAGGGCAAAATTTGAACATTAAATAATTTTTTTTTTTTTTTTGATATTTTCTGCTTTCAAGTGCGTCTCCATTCACTGTGGTACTTAGTAGGAAAAATGTTCTCTATTAAAAATTTTAAGATTTTGGAGGCTTTCTGTTATTCCCTAAATTGCTAAGAGTTATATTAAAACAATATTTTAGTATAGCCTGAGTATCACATGAAAAAGGGTAGTAAATTACAAAGTATAAAGTTTGTGTAGAAATCACTTGAATATTATAATCCGCAAGCGAAATGTGTATTTTTCCGTCTTTAGATTATCATTATTATTATTATAACTAGCTTTTTACACAGAGCTGCCCGGGTGCTTATTAATACAACAAAGCTAATTATAATTGTTTTTAACTTATTTCAGGCTAAAATGAAATATATGAGCCTTAGATTGATAATTCATTGTTAATCGTAACCCTCGTTGGAAAATACTTATATTTAAATGTGTTAAGGCTTATCTCTATTACTCTATCTATTCAAAATTGGAAGAAAATGTCCATTTTGAGAGAAAAAATTCAAATTTTGAGCTTTTTGGATATTTTTAAAATTTCAAAACCCCACCTACGTGAATTCTAGTGTATCAAAGAACCTCTGTGTCAAGTTTGATGAAAATCCGACGAAAACTGGATTTTTATCAGGAACAAATATATATATATATATATATATATATATATATATATATATATATATATATATATATATATATATATATATATATATATGTATATATATATATATATATATATATATATATATATATATATATATATATATATATATATATATATATATATATATATATATATATATATATATATATATATATATATATATAGATAGATAGATAGATAGATAGATAGATAGATAGATAGATAGATAGATAGATAGATAGATAGATAGATTTATCAATGACAAATTGCTATAGGTTTCCATTTTCGACCTCAAACGCGTGTAGTTTCTCTTTCAAATTGGCTGTCCCACAACATCTCCCTCAACTCACCTCCTACAGGGGGCTCAAGCAGCACATGATGGTAGGGGCGGAGTTTGCTAAAGGATGGGTCCCGCTGCACCACCATGCTGGACATGCGTGCGAAGGAGCACACACACACACACCAATTGTAACTCGCCATTGCGAAAAACATAATTTGTATTCGAGATGCCAAATTGGGAATTTATTAATCTACTTATATTAAAAACTACTGAGTATCTTTCTAACTATCTTTCTTTCTAACTATCTTTCTTTCTAACTATCTTTCTATGTCACGCTTCTTTCTCCTGAACGCCAATGAACTGAAAGTCGAACCAGGTACCGATAGATAGGTAATTTTTCAGGCTTCATTAGTTTCAATCTATATAATTATACGATTTTAATTAGCGAAGATATCAATTAATAAGTAGTCAAATTTAAAGCGATTAAGCCTAATAAATGATTAAACTTCCAAGACATTTTTTCTTACCGTTGCCATTTTGAATTAAAACGTTAGTTAAATTATTTAACTATTTAAAATTCCAAGATATTTATTTCTTTCCGTTGCGATTTTAAGGCAGGAATTCAAGTGAAACACGGACGATCGCAACTCACCAATGCAATCGCAAATTCCAAAATTTGGATTCAAGTGAAACGAATTCACTTGAATTCGACTTACAGTAGCGGTTGCAATATGCGATCGCCTCGAAGCGACTGCAATGGTGTTTCACTTGAATTCGGCCCTAAATTAAAACGTTAATTAAATTGAACTTTTTAAAATGAAAGAGTGTTATTTTTTCCCATTGTCATTTTAAATACGTGTTATAACAAAGTTCTAACAATTGTTTTTATTCTAATTATTAATGACATATTTTTTCTCAGGTACCATTTTGAAAATGTGTTTTTAAATAAAATTGCAATTGCTGTTTTTAGAAGGGACTTTTTCTGGCTGCGATCCATAAGTAGTCAAATTTAAAGCGAATGTTTAATTAATAAGCAGTCAAATTTAAAGCGATTAAGCCTAATTAATGATTAAACTTCCAAGACATTTTTTCTTACCGTTGCCATTTTGAATTAAAACGTTAATTAAATTATTGAACTATTTAAAATTCCAAGATATTTATTTCTTTCCGTTGCGATTTTGAATTAAAACGTTAATTAAGTTGAACTTTTTAAAATGAAAGAGTGTTATTTTTTTCATTGTCATTTTGAATACGTGTTATAACAAAGTTCTAACAATTGTTTTTATTCTAATTATTAATGACATATTTTTTCTCAGGTACCATTTTGAAAATGTGTTTTTAAATAAAATTGCAATTGCTGTTTTTAGAAGGGACTTTTTCTGGCTTCGATCCAAATATTAAAAGAACTTTTTCGTTTAGAATTTTGCAATTAATTTTACCGGAAGAAAGCGGTTTGGAAATAATTGTTTTTGGAAAGGAATTTTATTTGTAATTTAGGGAGAGTGCTAAGTATGCTCTACTTGACATCGTCTTTATTTTTGAGGAAGCATGTGCAAAAATTTCGATTGATTCTTTGATGCAGGAAAGCTTTTTAGCGAGCCGCTGTAGCGGGGAGTAGTTTATTAAACTTTTCCTTGGTACTTTAAAGGCGAGCCGCCTTGGCGGCGAGTAGTGAATTGAAATTTTCCTCGCTACTGTAAAAGCGAGCCGCCTTGACGGCGAGTAAACTGTTTAAACTTTCCTCATTTCTTTAAAGGCGAGCCGCCTTGGTGGCGAGTAGTTTTCTCAAACTGCCTTCACTACATTACAGCCCGTGCAACGCCGGGCTACGCAGCTAGTCTACTTATATTAAAAACTGAGTATCTTTCTAACTATCTTTCTTTCTAACTATCTTTCTTTCTATCTTTCTAACTATCTTTCTATGTCACGCTTCTTTCTCCTGAACGCCAATGAACTGAAAGTCGAACCAGGTACCGATAGATAGGTAATTTTTCAGGCTTCATTAGTTTAAATCTATATAATTATACGATTTTAATTAGCGAAGATATCAATTAATAAGTAGTCAAATTTAAAGCGATTAAGCCTAATAAATGATTAAATATGAAATCCATTTTTGCAAAACGTCGTTGCTATGAAACAGTGATAACAATGAGAATGAGAATTTAGAATGAAGGTTTAACTAAATCAAACACGAAACTCATAAGCGGGTTACTTACGTAGTATTTTTATCGCTAGCTACTTGTAATATTTTGAAACAGTCATTTGTTGAAAAGCCATCTACTTATATTAAAAACTGAGTATCTGTGTCTGCTTCTTTCCCTTGAGCGAGCAGAACTTGCTGTAATTTTCCTCACCATTTTGAAGGAGCGAAGCATCTCATTGATTCGAATGATTTTTTTGTTGCAGGAAAAAAGTGAAGGCGTAAAGCGCCTGTTAGCGAGCCGCCTTGGCGGGGAGTAGTTTCTTGAAATTTTCCTCACTACTTTCAAGGCACGAAGTGCACGTGCAACGCTGGGTCACGTGTGTGGTATGTCTTGAAATCTAATGAACATTAAATTATACAAAATAATATAATATCAGAATGAGGTAAAAGTTAGAGAGGGGGCACGTTATGCATCAACATGCGGCAGGAAGCTAATCTAGCTGCCCTGGCAGCTAGTATTATTATTATTATTTGAAAAACAAAGTTTTTATTGCTCTTATAAAAAGAAAGAGCTATTATGCCGTGCTAAGCGCAAAACAAGGTGTCTGTAGTTGAGCTCAAACTGAGATAGAACTCTTTAAGGTTTGGCGCCACCATGTATTTGATTCTGATGAAACTTTTTGAGATTTTTTTTTTGAAAATATTTCCCGTTCTCAAATGACCATATATTTTTTGTATTTTGGTAAAATACGTTATAAAAAATCACCTGGTAGCAATAACTTTTTTTTTTAAGTGCAGATATGACTTTTGTGCCTAGCACGGCAGTATTCTCTGCGTCGATTTAAGTTGATAAGCTAAACAAAATTCCAGTACACTTATGAGAAGTTTTGATTTGTTTACTTTAAGGAATTTATTAAAGGGTCATTCCATAGAAATGTCAACTTCAACCGAAGAAAAAAAACACCGAAGTGAAAAAAGTATCAATAAATAAATAAATAAATAAATAAATAAATAAATAAATAAACAAATAAATAAATAAATAAAAACCATACAACATAAGAAGTTAAACAAAATTGAAGAAGTATTGCAATTATCACTGAGATTAGCTATAACAAATATTTTGTAGTGCGTTTACTGCTTGTTATTCGATGGTTACGTTAGTCAGGTTACGTTAGTCACACTCCATCTTGAGTAAAAATGACACTTAAGACTAAAAAAAATTAAAATTTAATAAATGTGTTTCATGTTTTTAAAAGCCAACTTTACACATTTTTCAAATATATCATTCAATTTTTAACACTTCCTCACTTTGAGAAATTTTTGCCTCACAACATGAGCATTAATTTTCAGGGTTGCAAAAATGTTACGTTAGTCACGCTGCTATTTTGGTTTTAAAATATCTACTGTCAGTAATTTTGTTTTAAATTCTCAGCAGAAATGATACCTAGATACCATGTATATTGTAAATCTGCCAGCACAACTAAAAAATATTTTTTATCCTTTAAGTTACAAGTAAAAACAGTTACAAAATCAGCTCTGAATGCTACATTAGTCAATATGGAATGACCCTAAAAGCTTAAAAACGTTTACATAAGGATGTATGCGCAAAGTCCTTGTCTGATAAAATGATAGATAAACTAAATGAGATACATAAGGAAAAGCAAACTAAAAAAAAATATTATATGCTGAAAAAATTTCTAATAATAGGATTACAAAGCGACGTACCTTACTTTTCGTGTTTGAGAAAACGTAAAAATAAATTCCAATCCATCCTAAAGAAGAATGCTAAAAACTACTTTATTTAAAACACAAAAAAGGAAATATGACGTAAATAATTTTTGAACATTAAAGGTTTAGTTTTGCATTGCTATGCTTGGTTTTTCTATCTTGCTAAAATGAAGCAATTTCATTTTACTTCCCGATTTTACAAATATTATTTTCCTTTTTATCACTTTAAAAACATTATTTTCGGTTCCAAATGGACAGTAAAATGGTTGTGTTAAAATGTACTTATTTGTTTAAATGAAAGTTTCTTCTATGTTTCCATTTTTTCATTTGTAAGAGTTGTTTTTTTTTTTCACATTTCTGAGAGTGCAAAAATATAGTTTTTGTGGTATATGAGTAGTTTTTAAGTTGTATATATAAGGGCATAATTGTACCAAAAAAAAAACGTGAAATAAATACTGCAGTATCACGCCAAACAAGCAAAATGAGTAATACGGCAATAGTTTTTAGTTAAATATAACTTTCTTAAATAATTCTTTTTTGAGTAAGAACATGAAGTTTACATTTGAATTAATATTTAGCTGAAGAACTTGATGCATAAAAATGTTCATTAATGGAGAGATTTTTTAGGATAACATAAGTTCTTCTAGTTATGCTCGACAGTTTTTTATTTTTTTGTAAAATATAGAATGGAGTCGTCAGAAATAAAAGACTTACATAATGGGGTGGTTGTTTAAACATATGCGATAAGATACGAGTTAAACCTACTTAATATACATACCTCCAAGAGTGAAAATAATGCAGTATAATAATGACATTTAGGAAAGTTATTTCCATGGGGTGAAGTGACTCCCGAAAACTACTGTTTGCAACGCGATCAAATTCTCTCAATCATTAATAAGTACTGGCTTTCAACTACAGCTTTAATAAATCTACTTGGCGTTGTAAAACAACTTTATCTTTTGTTAGTTTTAACACGTTTCAAAAGTTTAAATGTTTGGAGAAAACTATGAAGTATAATGCAATAGTTCGTCATGTCTAATATAAATGTAACCAACGGATTTCATGACATTCAACACTAAAATATCACTAAAAACTATGGGGTATTTTTTTACTACCAAGAATACTATTATTGAAGTAGATATTTTTCAGTATCTAACTTTTGAGATACAGATTTTCAATTTTATACTGTCACTATCAAATGGTTCTTTCATTTTATTAATTTTTTTTCAATTTTCTTTTGATAAAATCTCCAGCAGTGAAAATACTTTCTTATTTTAAATGTATTTCCACTTAGAAGGTAAGGCAGCTTTTAAAACTCATTGCAGTAAAATGGGCTGCAAGCAATTTAGAGTGATGTTTTATGATGCGTTTAGGAAGCAACAAATTCTGAATATGATAATACGCAGACTTAGTAATCCACAATAACAGTAAATATTAAACAAAAATATTATTCACAAATTATATCTTACCTTAGTAACAGCAGTATCTCGATCCCAGTTCCCACTTGTATTATATATCCAGCCTTTGCTGCAAGTCACATTAGTCCAGTTAGTGTTCGGCTCCTTTAAAATAATAGTGTTGTGATCAGTGTGGATGCTGTAATCCAGTTTATACATGGAGCATCTGCTGTACCCTGTGCCACTAGGATGCGGCGGCACAGTTAAGTGTCTAATTAAATGTTCACTGAGATTTGCAGCTGCCAGTTCTGGAACCTGGCACCAGTGGTCTGGAGTCCACATCATAAAAAGTTGACTATAAGCATGACAGCCAAAAGTTAAATGCGCGGGCAAGAAAACAAACCACAGCATCAGGTTCTGATACTTACCATTTTCCCCCACTTCGTGTAAGATCTCATCTAAATCCATTTTTGCAGTTCATGCACAGATCCTAATCTAACACATTTTCTTGAAAAAGTTCCTCTGTCAACTCTGAAACACTGTTCATAAACAAATCATTTATATCTTACTTTCCTCCTGGCACATGGCAATCCTAATAACAGTTGCCAAAGCTTAACACTACTATGAATCACTACTAATAAATATTTTTGATGCAGCAAAAAGTAGAAAACTTTAAATTTTTGTGTAAATTCAAAAACTCTTACATATCCTAGAAAACAGCAAGTTTTCCAATGATAACTAAAACAATTTCATTTTTTCTTTTATTTTCTTTACCTTTTTTTTAGAAACACAAATAACACGAAAACCTTGGTAAAAAAAAGCAAACACACATAGACAGTCTTATTATATTACAGCTGTGCCACCTTTTGATATTATTTGCCCACAATGCGATGCACCTTTTCGGTTGGAGACTTCCCGAGCAGCTCCCACTCTACTGAGAGCGAAAGACCAACTGCTGAGTTTCGGAAGATTAGAGCGCCCCAAGACAGCGCCCCACTACGGAGAGCGCAAGAAACCTGTAATTATATTTCTGCTTTAATAAGGAGTAATTTAGGATGACGAGAATATGCAGAGAAGCAAAAAAAATCTTTGATTTTATTAGCACAAATCCATAATTAGTTGAATACTTTACTGTTGTACAATGCATTTTCTGATGAAACAAATTGTAAATTTCTTACAGAAATTCATAGTTTTATGAAGGCTGTAGTCAAAAATTAGATTAGCTTTTTAACTCAATAAGTTGAAGAAATGTATTAAGTTCGGATGTGAATACCATAATATTTTTAATACGCCTGGAAAATAATATGAAATTTCAACAAAAAAAATTGTTAGCGTAGCTTTAGAATAACAGCAAGATATCTAATCCCAATAATGACATTAAAATATATATTTGTTGCTTTCCGGGGACTATATGGGAAAGCATTAAATAAACATATAGTTACCAAACTAATTTATCCCTTGTCAACAAAAGCAATGCAAGTTGTAACGGGTTATATTTGAAATGCACAGTTGCTAAGATGTCCGAAAATCCGAATTGACTTCTGGAAAATAATTCTCAATGTACATGGAGATCGCAGGAACTTAATTTATTTAGTCCAGTATACATTTCTTTCCTTTAATTCCTTATTTTTTTTTTTTGTCGAAAAGTACGATTTTCGTGAGATGAGATTAATTAAAATTTGTTCTTAACCAGTTGTTGTAAAGATCTCCAGGGAAAAACATCAACAATCTGTCTCGTTTTCATCTAAGCGAATCACCTACATACATGAGAAAGAACAAAAGCTGCAGATGCCACAGCAGAACTTCACAAGGATACTGCAAAATTAAACATAAATAACTTAAATGTTTAACTCATGTACTTGGTGAAAGTACGCTAACATTTGAGTTTTGAGTCCAAACACTTTCTTCCTAATTACTCTTAACGAAAAAAAAAAACATAGTGAGAATGATTTATTATGAAGTATCAAATATAGAAAACTATCAATTTTACCCAGCTAAAGTTCATGGCAAAAAGCATTGAAACCATAAATTTCTTTCTTTTTGGAGATGCAAGAGCTCTTTTTGAAGTTAGTTATAAAATAATAATAATAAAACCTTAAGAGTGAAATTTCCTTACCTGCTGAAAACTATTAAACTTTTTGTATATACTCAATAGAAGGTGATTAATCCCCCCCCCCGATACAGTTTGAATAAGTTTACACGCGATATTTGTGCACTCTTACACGGTAAAAAATAGTTGTTGTTTTTACAGTATATTACAACTAATTTTATAGTAATTGTACAATAATAAACTATAAAACTGCTAATTTTACAGTAGTAAGCTGTAAAATTACTAGTTTACAGAAACAAACTGCAAAATTGCTAGTTTATAGTAATGCACTGTAAAATTGCTAATTTACAGTTTATCACTGTGCTTTTACAGTTTCAAACTAAAATCTCTGCTTTCAGTATTATACTGTAAAAACAACAGCTTATTATTTGCTGTGTATGGATAACTAAAATATTCATTTCAAACATCCCTCAGTACATTTGCCGTGTTTTGTCGGGACTAATATACGTTTGGTCGTGCAGTCTCTTTTACCTACGTAAATGGCGCAGGTAAAAAAAAAAAGACGTCTTCCTATTGTTCTGAAGATTTAGATTGGTTTATGAAATAAATGAATGAATACATAGAGAAAGAAAAGAGTAGATCTTTAAAGACTCTGTCGCTAAAACCCAAATTCCTTTCGCTGTTGCTGTTCAAACCCTTCAAGCCATAAAGTAGACCCAAGCAGCCAATGCCACTTGATTTAAGTCAGAAATGTTGCTTTAGTTCACATAGCACGGCTAAGATGAAAGTCCGATTACGTTCTAACAGCGCAACATAGATACAAGCACCATCTATTAGCATTTCGATAGATTTTGATCAGAGCCTAGGAGCCGATCAACTACTGGTTAAGAACCTCAGGGTTACTAATTTTGAATAGGAACATTTAAGACTTTGTAACTATGACACATTTTACTGGCTGACGTCACCATTAGCAAACACAGAGGATCTGTCTAGTATTGACCCCAGAACCCACTAGAGTCCAACTCCTTACGGATCATTCCATCACGACAAATCTAATTTACGTTTCATTTGCACTCTAAAACTTGGTTTTTATTTGTTAGCTTTCACTTAAAAAAACGGAACAAAAACACGTGCAGAAAATGCACACACGCAAAAATATTTGTTTCATTGATGTTACTTATTTGCATTTATTATTTGTCTAAAAATGAAATGTACTAAAATTCACCCTCCCAGCTTAACGATTGCAAAGAATGAGGTAGCAAAATATACAGAAAAAGGAAAAACAAAGAAAAAAAGAGATAATCTATCAAGTAAATAGGAACCGAATAACGATATTCATATTACAAATAAGATGCTTTTGATGAATTAAAATTATACTATCATAGTTTAGAGCTAGAGAGTTGGTTATAGAAATTATATATTGACGATGAGCCACATAATAATGAAGAACTAAATTTATACAATATAAGTGAAACGCATGTTGATAGACCAGGAGTTTACGTCCAAAATATGCCATAAATTTACCAGCGTAATTCGGGAGAGCTTATAAGACATCCGAAATCAGGAAGGCACTGTACAGGTTCTAGAGAATAATCTGGAAAGCATCATTTTCCTCTAGGGGTTTATTAGTATTATTTTTATTGGTTTATTATTTATTTTTTTTCTGTGTATTTCAGGTTTTTTTTTTTTTTTTTTTTGCATGAATAATTGAGATTGGATCATAAGTAGTAGATTCTCAGGATGATTTTTGTCAAGTGGTAATAAAATATTGTTTCCTGTGTAGTTCTGATATCATTTCGCTTAGATCAAAATGTGATTTAAAAAAAAAGACATTTTAAGAAAGTATTTTTAGCACAAATGCTTTCTTAAATACTTGCTTCTGTTTTAGTTAAAACTTTTGCCGGTACTTGAATTCAAATGTGTTTGAAGAACAAAAATTATACTGAAGCTTTAGTAAATCACACGCTACATCAAAAGTTTTCTTACAGTAAATAAAAGGAAACATGTTCATTCAACTGAAACCTGGTAAATAGAAAAAAACTAGTGTTTTATACGACTTCTCAAATAAACTAAATGAATCAGCATCAATAAAATTTAAAGGACATTGAAAATGTTGTGTAATCAAGATTTAAATAAATAACAAGTTTCATAAGCAAAAATGAAAAAGGACTTGCTTAATTGACGTAACTAGTAGGAATCATTCAAGATTTTCTTTCTTCTTTTAATTCAAATTTCTTCGAAAAATGCTTTTACGGTGATTGTTCTTCATGTGAATTTATTTTACAGGCTAACGCGTAACTGTTGTAGTGTGGTGCTATTTTACAGATCTAAAGAATTGTATTTTTAAATTCAAACTTCTTGTGTACGCATTTATGGCTTTACATTTATATATGCCATATTTATGGTACTCTTTTAGATGTAGGGGAGACTAGGTCCAGTTTATACAGGGTTGAGTCGATACAAGGACTTTAATAGTGCCCAGGACAGAGAGTCTTATGACGAAACATCAGATTTAGCTTGATTTGATCTGCGCACGCTGGGTAACCTGTTTCTTCTTGCTTAAGAGTTACTCTCAATGTTTTATAGTTCTTTTTCAATTGACGTACAGAGTATTTAAGTAATCATATCACAATAAGCAAAATACTTATGTGCCTCTTGACTAAGATGCAGGATAGTAATCGTATTGCATAAAATTTACTTTGGAATGACCCGTTTGTTGAAAAATGAACACGTAAATAGAATAATAATAATAAATAAAAGAAAAATCAAAAGTAAGAAAAGCGACTATAGAAAAAGCGGAACAGGACATCTCCGCCGTAAATTTTATCCCCCTCTTCCCCGCATGGGACATTTCCGCCGCGACTCCTATTTCCCCTCTGACTGGCACAGGACAAATCCGCCGCGCCATTTTCAAGGGTGAGAAAGGGGTTACTGGTTTAAAGCTTCCATTCTGGGCAGCACTTCGTGTTTCGGCGACCAACAGCAAATCTAAATAAACGAAATAAATTCCCGGGAACACAGTATGGTGCGTAAACTTCGCCAATTTTCCTTCGCCAAGTATTGCACCCTACGTGCTCAATCGGCGGAGTTGTCCTGTCGTACGAAGACGGCGGGAAAAGACGCGGAGGAGATGTCTCATGGGGGGGGGGGGGGTAAAGTAGCGATAAACTTTACGGCGGAGATGTCCTACGCTGCGGCGGATATGTCCCGTGCCCGAAAGAGCATTAACTATCCTGTTTCCTTTGTTTACATAAATAAATAAATTAAAACTGCTGGAAATTTTCCTACTCTAATTTGCTCAAGTTTATGAAGTGCACAGCCCGAAATATGATCTTAGGTTAACATACACCCAACTTCACTATTTTAGATACCCCCCCCCCCAAAAAAAAAAACACATCGCCAGTTAGGAGGGAAAATATATAAAAATGAAAGTAAATTAGAAAATAACTCAATAAATGAAGAAAGCCACAAACCGCCAAGAAAATGTTAGAAAATATGTTGCAATCAAATAAATTGCAAGGATTTTTGCGAGGTAAAACTGCACTGTGATTTATTACTTTTATTTCACTTCACTCAACTGATAACACAAAAGCTATCATTTTTAAATAATAATGATCCATCTTATCTTTTGCTTTAAATTTTAGTTCAAGCTCCCTGTTTTCAATTAATATGATGGCACAAACCAATTAGTTATAATTTTATGTAAATAGAATTATTCATACGATTGTTTTTATTGCTGTACACACCAAGCCACTGTTTTGTCTTTCTTTTACTTTTATGGGCAAGAAGGCTAAAAATATACAATGCGATCACTTCTGGAAAAAACGACAAATTTTACAGAGCAGTTTCCTACATAGTCAAAATGCAGTAAATAACATTTATACTGATATTTGTTAAATACAGTTCTTAATGAGCATACATGTATAGAGATAAAACTATTTCTTCTCTAATGTTCTACTTGGGTTTTGAATGTTTTCCCCCTAATTTGATGCCATAGACTGTATAGTTTTAATGATTTTGAAGTTTGGAATCCTTTTAAAAAGAAGGGGCCGAGACATCATGTGCTCCTATTTTTCTCATGTGCAATCTCCCTTATGCTCACTCTCTTTACAGCATTAATATTAACATATGATTTTTTTTTTCATATTAAGCGTATTTCTTTAGTTAATTTCTTTTTTAGATTATGATTAAAGTATATTTAGATTTTTTTCCAATACATTTCTAATTAAAACTGTTAATTAAAATATCAATCTCTAAGCTTTTCTTATTCAAAAGCGATCTAATTATACTATAAGCTCTGTTACATAATTATGTTCATTGTGAAAAGTTGACTTTATAATTTGCGTTTATGAATGAAAAAGGAAAAAAACATGCCATGAATAAGTTTTTAAAAGAAATATTTAAAATTATAAGAAAGAAAGAGAAAATGTTAATTTATTAATTTATTAATTTTTATTGTATTGAGAATTTAGTACAGCTGTACAGAAATGTCTGAAGGTGAACGTACTCTCCGCACCCCTTCCCAAGTTTAATTTCAATTCTTATGTCAGTTTTGGTTGAATATATGTTATACACAGTTACCTTGAAGTCTTAACAGCTGAAAACATCGGAAGAATACCATTCCTGTTTCAACAAGCTGAGCCCTGTGCCATGTTCTCGTTTTGAGGAGTTCAGTGGGGCAGCTAGGGGGCGAATTTTGGGATCAAGCGTCCCTCCCAGAGCTCTTGATTTAAACGAATATTACCAATCCAAAGAAGGTAGTTTTTTCGCATTAGAAGGTAAATACCAAAAAACCTACAGACAAGGTGATTTCTGGCTAGTTTACTAGCTGAGTTTCGGGGATTTGGAAAAAATATCTGAGAATTCACGGCTCTGAATGTAGCTTTATTACATTGTAGATAGTGTACTGTCGATGTTTATGCCTACCAATACCGACACATCCAAAATAAATGTGCATAGAAAAAATTGCTCAGAACTACCACGATGTTGAAAATAACCAACATGTATGCTTAATTTCGGACCATGCTGTATATCTTTGAGACAAGGCTGTCTATATTAAAAGAAAACAAAGTTGCATAACCACAGCTGAAGTGCTCACTTTGATTAGGAGTTTAACCCGTTAATGCCTAACGTCCCGTTTTAGGGGCAGTCCAAAAAAGGGTCTGAATTACCCCAAAATGTATATTTCAACCAAATAATAGTACCTTAGTATTGTTTCAATTTTTTATTAACAGATTGCAGCACATAACCATTGTAAAGTGTGTTCTGTAGCAGTTTTAATATGATCTTTTGCAAAAATTACATCGTTCACAATCTGAAGAGAAAAAGCTAAGTTTTCAAAGTTATTCCCAGTTTATGTTAATTGCTGATTTTATTTCTTCTTATAAAATGTCCTTTTAAATATTATATCGTAGGCAGAAAAAAAAAAATAGCGAAAAAAAGTATGTACCCTCTGGGGTCTATCGTAACTTTTAAAGGACGATTTTTCTTTCCTTAATAAATTTTTTTATTATTTTTCCTGTTCATTAAACACTGTTTGTAACCAGTATACAAAATATCTTTAGGAAAAAAATGCCAGGCATTAATGGGTTAAAATACAATTAAATTAAAATAAACTATAAATTCCTTCACATGGCGATTTCTAGGAGCATAAAGTAGCTTTTTAGTAGTTAAAAAAAGTGCTTATGTGGGCCGTTTGTGTATTTTCTTTTAGCCATGCTTTACTTCAACTCCGATAATACGATATTAAAATTTAAAACTCAATCATCTAGCATTATTACTATGCATTAATAAACATGCTCTGAATATTTATTTTATAACTTAAATTTTGAAAGAAATTATCCATTCTTTTGTGCTCTAATAGTAGTTCAAATTGCAGTTGCAAGTTATATTTAGTATATTTTTTCTATAAGCCGCAATTCAGAGTAACTTTCACAAGAGTTTAACGAAATTATAAGCAGCTTTGATTCATAAATACTAAAAAAAAAAAAAAATCAAAATGAATAAAGGTTACGGAATAAAAATGTATTTCTTAAGTATGAAATTGCATCACAATCGACTCACATTTGCATTTTAATGAAACAGTGCATAAACATTTCACTTTTTATTTTCATAATTCGCTTTCATCCGCTGAGGGAACCTTATAAATATAACTTAGTAGCATTAAGTTTCATTTAGCATTATGACGGTAACTTTAAGATAACTTATTCTGTAGCAATTTAGCTTTCAATGTTGACACTATCATTTTTTAACTTTCCTTTTAAAGTGAAAAGTTTGGGAGTAAGGTAAAAGAAATTCTCCTTTGAATAATTCATTCACTCTTTTATTTGCTTTTGTTCCATTTCTCTACACCTGCAAAAGTGGAGATTTTCAAGGAAATGGGAACTTTTATTTCTCTTTTCTTATCAAAGTTTTTTGGGAGCAAATCGTAGAAAAATACTGTAAAAATTGTGATTTATGGTAGTCTAAGTTTATGGTATTTTCTCGAGGATCGTTTTGGGGTCGGCACACAAATTATATTATTTTTATCTCTGGCCTTTTGTGAAATATTACACAATTTCTCACTTAAAGTTCTATTTAAATAAAAATCCCAAATAACGATAATAAAATGTTAAGAACAAATGACATTGTAGAAGTGTGATAACAGCAATTTAAGAATGTATCACAGTTCCAGTTACTTTTTATTTTTCTTCGTTAACTAAAGTTTATAATACCGCAATGTAGTGTGTAAAAAACATTTACATAAATAAAACTAAAGAGATAAAGAAAAAGAAAAGAAAGAGAATTTACATGAATGTAGCAAAGAAGGATAAAAGGAAGGGTTTTCGAATATGCGATATACAAATATTAATTTTATATTTTTAGAAGGTATAATATATTTTATTTTTATGAAAAATAATTATCTATACGATGTAGTAAAAAGCTACCCTTCCCCCCAGCCTCGAAAAAAAAGGATGGTCATTTTATTTTAATCATGATTTAAAAGAGCAACACGATAGTTCAAACTGACTGTTGACTCAATTAATTGATTTTCCTTGAATTGTCCGCCTCAAACTAATTATTTCATTGAACAATTGACCGAGTAGTTAAGTGGTTGAACGTTGAATTTTTGAGCCTTCGATTGAGGGTTTAAACTGGTGCACAGTGTAGCCTTTTCACCCTAAGTCACCAAAATAGCACACTTTGAGATAAAATAATCTACATTGTCTTAAAATGCGGCAAAATTCTTCAACGTTTTGACACTAGCTCTACAAGTAAGACTTTCTCAACATTCTTAGTCCTGGTAGAGCTCAGAATGGATCCAGGTCACGACTTTAAAAACGAAACATTGTGACCATATAACGGCAGGTACTATAACACTTACATGTAGTATGCGTAAATAGTCACAAATGTAGTCGTAAAAGAAGAGCATTTTGCGATGATAGACATTAAGAAAAATATATGGTCAAACATTTTCTTTCTCCATCTAGCAAGAAATTCGAAGTCCAAATTCTAAGTGCCATTGTCGTTTGCACCATAACGGTGTCACACGAAAAGATTTTATGCCATTCCAAAATCACACTAGCTTTTCAAATTAGGAACTCTAATGGAAGACAAAGGAAGCTAATTGAAAAGTACAGAAAGTTTGTAAGTGGATTGTTTTTTTTTAAACAAGAAGAAGTTCATGTGCTTCTGAGTTACAAAGCGTACATGTACTTCTGAGTTAAAAAAAAAACCTCGTACCTAATCATAAATGCCACTTCCCTCCACAAATATGTATAGCATTCAACAACAAAATTAATATTGTGCTTATAGGTGATTGTTTAGTCCAGACAAGGTTATTGTTTTTAGTTTTAAGTTTAAGTGTTGTATTGAAATTTTCCCATGTAAGAAGTGTTGTGTGTTCTGTATCTCCGCAGAGATTACTCTAATTTAAATTTCTAATTTATAAAAGATATTAGTGCAAATAGTCACAAAGTGAGAAATTAATTTTACACATCACCAATGCATTTCATATTTCTTTGTTTCAACTATTATATTAACATGCGCAAAAAATAAAAAAAAATGTTTACTTCATAACTGTCTAATTTTATTTGATTTTGAATCTGATGTGCAATCATCTCTTTAATTTACTTTGGAGTTTTTGACTATAAGTAAATAACGATAGTTGAAATACATTAATCGCTACCAACCAATTGAGATTTATTTTCAAAATATGGTAACAGTAATAAAGTAAGATAATTCCGTTTTCTGAGGTGTAAAGTGTACGACATATTTTGTAAACATTTGAAGGGTATGAAAAAATAAATAATTAAAATAAAAAGAGCAGCTTGCTTGGTCCAGATTAAATCGCTCAATGTAACCCTTCACTGAAGGATTTTTTATATTTTCATGAAAAAAATCATTTGTTACCTTTTAAATAGCCCTGAGTTCAGGAAAAATGAAGAAAAAAATTAATCTTAAAAATGTGCACCAAAAATGATGTTTTAATTGTTTGTTCTATATATGGCACAAAGCATATGCTTTGTATACCATAAGTTTAATAATCTACAATGTGTTTTGTGCCATAAGTGGTATAAACAAACTTTCCACTAAGTGTATTTAAGCATTTTTAGAACAAAGGAAATAATGACTAAGCACACTTCTAACGGAAATGCAGACACTCTTTCTTTCAAAAGCAAGAACTGTAATACCTAGACTAGTGCAACTAACTAGTGCATAAAAATCACACTAAACTGTTATAGCAATGTTCCAGAAGGGGCACAAAGCTCAGTTTAACTGCATTTAAAAATCATAGGAATATATGAGGGTTTATTTGGTTTGTGCCAGATCTGGCACACCGTGCAGTGAAGGGTTAAGCTCTGGAGTGAAAACAAATTGTGGTTCGTTATTAAACTTTGACGTTAATAATATCGGAGCATATTATGAACATTTTAGAGAACTTCTTTCAATAATTAACAACAAAGAAGAGGACAAATTTTTTTTTAATATGATATATAATGTAACAAATAAGTGGGTTAATATAAAGGAAAACTGTAAGTAACGGTTTTCCTTTATATTAAAGGAAAAGGAAAACTGTTACTTACAGTTGTACTGTACTGTAACTGTACTGTACTGTACTGTACTGTAAAACTGTAAGTAACATTTGTAACAAAATATACAAAAAGAAAAGCATAGTTACAGTACAAAGCCATAATGCAACAGAAAGCCATAATATATGACATATGGCTCTATTTGCAATGGAGTTCAAGGGTCATTAGTTTCTCCATTTTTTTTTTTAATTTTATTCCGCTTTTTTTGCATGTAAGTAAAAAAGAACTTCCTAATATTATGCCGTGAGAAGGTAAGAGCCAGTATCTGCAGAAATAAGATTTCGATAAATTTAAAGAGGTGCATTTTTATGACGGAAATGTCGTAATTTGATGGGTTGTTTTTGTGCTTTTTTTTCAGCGAAACCCAAATAAGCGAGCTGGTAAAATAAAGCCTATGTAAAATTAATGGAAAATAAGGCAAAAAAAGAAAAAATACTTTTTTTTAAAGTTACTTTCGTTTACTTACCCACGAAAGTACTGTAGACTACTACAATTCGTTTTTTAGAAACTAAGCTTTAAAATCATAAATAAACAGTCTAACAGAAGTCTAACAGAGCAAAATTGCCTGAAGTTTCTGCAGTAAATGCATGCTTTGAATAACATAAAACAAGAGCTTAGAGATGTAAAATTAATGGAATGAAGAGCTTAGGATTGAAGAGCTTAGATCATCAAGTTCCACAATTTAAATGCTGCATAACCCCTAAAACACTTGACCTGTTTTCAATTCTTTCTCCAATTCCTCACGATGTCTTCTCCCCCACGTGCATATGAAACAATTTTGATCAATGTTTTTCTTATTTGAGCTTTCGTGCGAGACTTTACATTTTGTCAAACAGTCGTTCAAAAAATCAATTGGTTGTGAATACAAGCACGACTGTCGCTCGATCCAAGGATTATCGCCAATGCCGGTGGGAGAATAGAATTTATTGTTTAAGAAGAGAGATAAAAAAATAAAGATATCAGGTCTTTGAAGTAAAATTCAGTAAGCATTAAGATGGGATTAACTCAGAACCACGAGTATTAGTCGTTTATTCTTAACACTATACTGCCTGCTAAGCATAAAAGTGGTCTGAAATTTTTATCAATATTAAATTATCGTCAATAGGATGTTTTTTACAATATATTTTATCTATGTACTTTTATGGTTATTTGTGAATGGGCAATAATATTTTTTTCTTTGGAAAAGCAGAATCTGAACCAATATATGGAGGCGTAGTTGTTGTTGTCCAGTAATACTGTGGTATTAATCCCTATAGAGAAAAAAAAAGCTGTTGCCTGGAGAGATTTGTCTTCTTTATTAACAAATATGACAGCACAATAAAGATTTTCCAGTACAAAGAGAGTAAATATCTCTCATGGCACCGACGGGAACCAAACCCGTGACCTCTTCTCTTCGAAATGATTTTTTTTTTACCTCTGAGCCTCCAAAGCCCCACATGGAAGCGTAAAACTTTGAAAAAGAAATTTCTCATTTTGAACTCAGCAGCTGATACGACTTTTGTGCTCAGCACGGCAATATTCTATGCATTTACAAATACATAAAATATTTTCTGAATATGTGTTGTCTTGAAATGGGGCTTACAGTTCAATATTGCAAATTTACTGCAATAAAAGAACAAAAATAGGTTAATGGCTTTTAAAAAAGGACTCCGTAATATGACAGAAATAAAATACGTGGGATCCTGTAAAATGAAAGAACGTGTTTCACACCGTAAGAGAGTACCAACGGTTGGCATGATCTTTGACACAAAATGAAGCATATGGCAGACTTCTCAGTTACGACAATTTCACGAAAAATTTCAAGAGTTTCACCCTTGTTCGTGGCTCTTGAAAAAGCCTGGAATAGCCTCCGAAGAACTGGAGGGCAAAAACTTCATATACAAACCGCTATCAGTATTTCACGGGTAGCTAAAAAGTTTTATTATACCACTTAAAAATCGCTTAAATTTAAAGGAATATATATATATTGACAAAGTAAGGAAAACATTGCTTTTGCCCCATATTGTTTACTCTTTTAGAATCTAGTAAATATACATACAAAGTTTTTTTTCTTACTGCAGGATTTTGAGCTGCAAATTTTCATATATGGGACATTCCATGGTAACTTACGTTACATTTAAACCAATTCTTTGGCATTTAGTACCACTGTGCAGACAAATAATGTTATATAAAATTTGTACAAAAGTGATTTATGAAAATGGCAATCAAAAGCAAAATTAAAATGCAAAAATCTTTGATGCGCTTAAATTTTACAAAATTTAGCAGCCAAAAATAAAGCAGTAACTAACGTTATACAAAAAGGGAATGCCATAAATTGACAGTTGGTTGTCAGGCTAATTTCTGCTCCGTTAAAAGTGTTCTAAGTTTGAACCATTATTTATCAGTTTTTTGATTATATTTAAGAACTTATTTTCGTAGATTTAAAACTTTAAATCATAAATTAAAAATTAAGAGGCTTTTCAACTGGGTAAGTTACGTTACAAAATTCACTTACAAGCATATCTTTTTCGCAATAAATAAGTATCGAACATTACAGCTCAGTTTATGTTAACATATTGAAAATTGACACAATTATTATAAGTTAAATTCACAGACATTAAGAATAAGACTCAAATACCAAAATAATTTATCAAAACTATTACGCAAGACCATTTTTTTTAAATGCATACTAGCCTCTAGTTCAGTTGGTTACATTTTTCAGATCATGTTGTAATTCTTATAATAAATTTCATCTATTGTTTTACATTCTTTACCCATAGGTTCCAACATCAGTCATTACTTTTACTTTAAACTCGTTTTCTTCAACACTATTCAGAACTCTAGGATACAACGTATTTTCGTATTGCACCACATACCTGTCACCAGCTGATCTTTCTTGTTTCTTTAAATCCTTAACTACGTGAAGCCCAACATTTTGTCATCTTGTTGTTAAATGGTGTACCAACTTAATATAATCAATGTTCAGAACTTCAGAGAATATTTTTCATAAATTTACTTTTTTATAACGTATTCTAATATCACCAGGAGTGACATCTATGACTTTTATATTTGATGGTTGGTCTTGTAGAAGCAATAAATTTACTTGCGTAAGTGACAAAGTATTGTTGTTTTAACACAACAATATTTTACACACCCTGTTTTATTAATCCACTTGTTCTAACCGCACTCTACGGGACATTTATCATGGAAAATGGCAAAATAGCTCGAAATGTGCTTTTTTTTTCAATAATTTTTTATTCTTGACTTTTTAACAGCCTTTCGTTAATTACCCTAGTTATTTTCCTTCTAATATCTGCAACTTCTGCCTTCTACAGCGCATTTTTTATGCAGCGATCAATGATATTTTTAATGCAACAAAAAATATATTTTGCCTGAAAGTAATAAAATTTCTCTTAACTTGTGTTTTAAAAAACATATTTGATAAGCTGAAAATAGAGTATTAGTCATTTTTTAATAATTTCTAGTATATCACCACCATCATTTTACTTTGGTAACTTACGTTACACACTTTTATCGTAGCACAAAAAATAAATGAACAATATTTAAAAGAAAAAAAAACTGTTATTTGCTTAGTACACGCTTATAAGACAGAAAACATGACATAGTTAACATTGTATTGCCCCTTCTTTATATATATATATATATATATATATATATATATATATATATATATATATATATATATATATATATATATATATATATATATATATATATATATATATATATATATATATATATATATATATATATATATTTTTTTTTTTTTTTTTTTTTTCTCCAAGTAATGCACATGCTTCGCTTGGTTGGACAATAATTAAAACAAGGAAGAGAAAGAATATGTAGTTATATTCGTAAAAAGAAAAAAAAAATCATACAATTTTGTTACCTAACAAACTGGTATTTAAGTTATGCCTTTACAATGTTTAATCGTATCTAAAGAGCTACATTTTTTAATTAAAACTTTACATTTCTTTATTATTGTTGTCCATGTTTCGTAGCAAATGCTTTTCCAATCGAAACCGAACTTTAATTTTTTTTCCGCAGTAAATCCGAAACTAATTTAAAAAGAAAAAAAACAGATAAGAAAAAAAAAGCAACTGCACATCATTGACAGCTTGCATTGCTATTTTTTAGCTCCGTATGTTCTCATGTCTTGTCTCTTTTTCGAAATTTTCAAGCTTCTTTCTGTTCAGATCTTCTGAAAACTTTTCTGTTTATTATTCCTTTCTGTTTGCTACATGCATTTTTTCCTACACACACATGTAGACAGACAAAAAAAAAAAAGAAATAAAGAAGAAAGAAAAGTAATGTAGTTTTTTTCTTCTATTTTCTCTTTTTTTCCCATTTGACTGCTGTAATCCGCACCACAATAAAAAAAAAAATAATAATAAAGAAATTATTCCATCTTTTTTTATCTGGATCGTTTCAATGGTTTGTCTGATTTTGACTTACTCAATGTCAATTTGTCTTTTAAAAAGCATCAGTACAAGAAAATAAATTGAAAATTTTAAGCAACATTCCTAGAAAACTAAATTTAACTAGTATTTTGCATTTTGTTCTAGAACCTGATGTGTATATTTTTGATTCGCTGTAAAGTTTAAAAATAAACAGCTATACGACTTTTTTTATGGAAGCTTAAGATATTTGTAAGCTGTTTTTCTGCACAATTTGTACCTCTTAATATTGTTTTAATTTTTACTTTTCAAGTGCAAATGTATTTATTCAACCCTTATATCCTGATAGATTTCAACAGCAAATCACACAATAACATATTTTTCTGCCTGTTTTTATTTATGTCTTAGAGTAAGGACAGAAGTAAAAACGTAACAAAATAAATAGCATGGTCTAAAAGTATAAATGGTCAAGAAGTTACTTTTGCTGTTGGAGTAAGGCAGAATGAATAATTGAATGAGAAAAGTTCTTGGAAGACAGCTATTTCCCTTTTGGCTGACTTTTGCACTTAGCAGAAGACTGCTGCGGAAAGAGAGATTTCTTTGGAAGTCCATAAGCCAGACAAAAGAACTTTCCATTGCTTCGTTTAGTGCCAAATAATATTATTTTCTCTAAAACTTCTGTGAAAGATGCGTCCTTAATATAATTTTTCATATTCCATAAAAAAGACATTCCTGACTCCTGGAACTGCCTGAGATTGATTTTATGACGGATACTGTGATATTCTCAACATAAAACTTCATTTTTCTTAAGATCGGGAAACTGTGTCCCATGTATTTAAACTTTTATTTTTATCGGAAAAGCAGAAGTAAAAACTGAAATTCAGTTGTAAGCAGACTACTAGTTTACTTTTACATTAAATACATTTGGGTAATTTACGAAATATGATAGCGCATGATATTCTAATCGTTCTAAGCTACTCGAATGACGTTCTTATGGCTAAGATACTTCGTCTTTTGAGAAATATTTTTGACTTATGACTATAAACCCAGACACTCTCTAACATAATCTAACGCAAAATTAAAAAATAAAGAACCAAATTGGAGAAAATAGGTGATCAAATATTGGTATGAAAGAAGAATTTTTCCTAAATGTATTTATATGCATACAAGCATACATTTATATGCTTTCTCTCTCTCTCTCTCAGACCCACACACGCACGATACATACAGGGTGTCCACTCCTATCGTGGACCAATAGCTAATTTCTAAACCGTTAGAGATAAGCATATAGTTCATTTAGGAAAAAATCTCCAAATTACGAAAGAAATTTTGGGTCTATTCAATGTTTTTCAAAAAATCAAATTTTGAAAGAGTTACGAAATTTAAATTTTTATACAGCCCCCCAGTCCTATCAATCATATTTAGTGAAACATTCTTGACACTGTAACGTTTCAAACTAAAAAAAAAATCACTGTTCTACGACAAAAATTGACCGAGTTATGACGTTTTGAAAAATCAAGATTTTGAAGGATTTGCATACGGTCCCTTAAGCGATCTCTCGATGACATCATGAAATAATGCAAAATCTTGATTTTTCAAAACGTCATAACTCGGTCAATTTTTGTGGTAGAACAGTGATTTTTTTTTAGTTTTAAACGTTACAGTGTCAAGAATGTTTTACTAAAGATGATTAATAGAACTGGGGGGCTGTATAAACATTTAAATTTCGTAACTCTTTCAAAATTTGATTTTTTGAAAAACATTGAATAGACCCAAAATTCCTTTCGTAATTTGGAGATTTTTTCCTAAATGAACTATATGCTTATCTCTAATGGTTTAGAAATTAGCTATTAGTCCACGAAAGGAGTGGACACCCTGTATATTATTTACATATATAGTAAGAAAATATTGTAACTAACTGCACAAATAAGTGAATGATTGCAGTGGTTTATCATGTTATGATCGGTTTCAAAAAATTACTATTATTATATACTATTGTTATGTTACTAATAATATGTAGTTATGACCATGAACATAAGTTTTATTCATGTAACTATAAATTATAGAAATCTGAGGTATCAATTTCATTGATTTAAAGCATTTTATTACGTAATTTATGTATAGATTAAAAGATAGATGAAGAATGATCTATACCACGAAAGAATCAAACTTGGTGTAACTTTTTTTTTTTTTTTTTTGTAAGAAATGAATGTCGTTATTCTGGATCGATGCGATCGCAGAATATTTTAACAATTTCCTGGATATTAAAAATTTATGTGGAACAACAATGTGCTATTAGCTTACCATTTTCTTGTAAGCTGTAAGTCTCTGTCAGATTCACAATTCAGTGTAAATGTTTCAAAAATTCAATTCATTGTCTTTTTATGAAGGATTTTTAGCATTCGGTAGCTATTCAATGCATTGGACCCACCACAGTATACATAAAAACTTTGATTATCTAATAATTGTTAGGAGTATCTTTTAAACTAAAAGAGTTTATGCAAATATACAGCTTCTTTTTATTTATCATTTTTAGTTATTGTAAAAAAATACGTTAAACATCAGTTTCATCAATGTAGATTAACTGAAGGTGACTAGTGTTTTTAAGGTAAACCAACTCAAAAGTGAAGTAATTTTATTTTTTATCGCAAAACAGCCATACTGCATTGTAAAACATGTTCTACAGTGCAAATAAACTAATTTGAGTTCTAATTCACGCAGATTAAAATCCAAGCAGTTTTATAAACTTATAAAACGGGAGAAAACAATGCGAACAATTGCATAGAAGCAACTGTGCAAACATGTTCATTTCAATCAACAGTTACTTAAAAAGCTAACAGTTAAGTTATTTTATAATGCATAAGATAAAAAGCGATGTAATTATGATGTTCACCACTTGTGAAACTGATTTACTGCATAAGTTTAAGTGCTTTCATTAAAATAAGAATAATTTTACAAACGGTGCTAATATGTTTTAGTGAAATTTATAGGGATTTTAAACAACAACTTCTTCCACTTGAAATGTAGTTAAAGTTTTGAAATGTAATTAAATTTTGAAGAGCAATAGTCTGATAATAATTACCGCTATTCCTATTCCCTCTTGTAAAGAAAAAAAAAAAGGTATGAAAACTTATTTACCCTCTACACCCCCCCCCCAACCCCTCCCAGCTATCACTTTTTTTCTCAAGCAAAAACGGTTATGCCACTGATTAATTTAAAGTTAATTAAAGCCTTTCTAAGGAGCAACGGAGCTTTATTAGAAATCTTTTTTGCCGCTTTTACAGATATTATAAATTTTTGCAAGTCAAATTACGAAAGGAGTTCAAGGACGTCATCAAGATTATTTATACATTGAACTTAATAACTTGAACCACTATAATCACCAATTATCATTTTTAACTTTTTAGAACAAATATTTAAAACTTTAAAAGGTTAAATAATAACGCATATTATGTTATATACACTGCTCGACATTGAAAATGGCAACACCAAGGAGTGGTCAGAAATTCATGCAAATTTTACCGCAGACGCAAGTCACTGAGTTATGCAAATGATATGAAATGCGCAGCTCTCCGACGCACGTGAAGTAAGATATAAGAGAATGAAGTTGAAAAGTGGGCTATGCTCATGTTGGTTTTTCTGCCAGACTAATTATCGGAGAAATTTGGTTTTTGTCTCGAAGGATACGTGTGATAGGAGGAAATGCCACGCCGTCCTCAACGAAGACACTTCCAGCATATAGACGACTTTACAAGGGGTATGGTGATCGGACTGAGAAGGGGAGGTTGGTCCATACGTCAAATTGCAGCTGATACCCACATGGATGCAAGCACTGTGCATCGGCTGTGTCGTAGATGGTTGGAAAGAGGAAATGTAGCCACATTGAGGGGTGCAGGTGCAGCCAGAGTGACGTCAGACCGCTTGGATTGACGGATTCACCGACAAGCTGTGGCAGACCCGCAAGTCACTTGTACGTCGATTCTGCAGCACGTGCAAAGTACCCTGGATGTTCCTGAGTCGACCAGAACCATTTCCCGTCGACTGGTTGCACGTTGCCTGCAATCACGGCGCCCGCTAAGAAGACTGCCATTGACCTCACAGCACAGACTCCAACGTTTGGAATGGTGCCGGACCAGAGCGACGTGGATGGCAGAATGGCAAACCGTAGTGTTCTCAGATGAATCCCGCTTCTGTTTGTCCAGCGATAGTCATCGCATACGTGTGTGGCGTCGACGTGGAAAAAGATCGAATCCGGCAGTAACTGTGGAACGCCCCACAGCGCGACAACGTGGCATAATGGTTTGGGGCGCTATTGCATACAATTCCGTATCACCTCTAGTTCGTATTCGGGGCACTATGACGGCACAACGATATGTAGATAATGTACTGCGGCCGGTGGCAATCCCCTACCTTCAGGGTCTGCCAAATGCAATTTTTCAACAGGATAACGCCCGGCCTCACAGTGCTCGAATCAGCCAACATGCTCTACGAGATGTACAGATGCTTTCCTGGCCACCGTACTCTCCTGACTTGTCACCAATCGAGCATGTGTGGGACGTGATTGGACGCAGTTTGCAGAACCTGTCACTGCCTCGTTTAGAGGACGAACTGTGGCAAATGGTTGAAAGGGAATGGAGTGTCATCCCTCAGGACACCATCCACAGTCTTATTGACTCCATGCCTAGACGTGTTTCTTCGTGCATCGCTGTCCGCGGTGGTCCTACTTCTTACTGAGTCGACGCCGTCCTCGCTCTAAATTTTGCTTATTTATTTTGAAATAAATATCACTTATTGTTCCATGCTGTCTCTGTCTTCTTACCAAATTTCATCAATTTCTGACCACTCCTTCTTGGTGTTGCATTTTCAATGTCGAGCAGTGTATAATTTGATTATATTTTTCTGATGCGTAGATAAAATTTTGCGCCTTTCTTGTATCAACGTTTTCAATACAAAATACTTTGCTCCTTCGTTAGTATTATCTTCAAAATTCATCAAAAAATATTAAGGAACTATTTCCTCAAAATTCACACTTAAACATGATAAATACATATCTACAGTTCTTCGTGACTTGATTTGGAAGCATTTTTGGAAATCATTTTATTAATACTGGTATTTGCGAGAGAATAGTGTATATTTAACAACATATTTTTGTCTTTTAAAGTTAATACAAGTAAATAACAAGTGGAAATGGATATAAATATTTTATAATAGACGTATTTAATAACATTGCGAGATTATTAATCTATTTCTTACTATGTAAATTAAACTCAAGTACAAATGTTTGTTAAATTCTTCATAAAAATATTACTTGAAAAATTAATTAAAAAAAAATTATAATGTGTCTTATAAATAAGAATAAAGTTACATATAAAACTCTCACTAGCAGCATTTAGACCGGTTTAGACATAATAGCTTATTTTGACTGCGTGTTGGTTGGAATTGATCTAAGGAGCTTGTATTATATTTCAGAAGTGTTTTAAATTTAAAAACTTAACTCAACAGCTAAAACTGAGGTGTGTAGATTACAATATATATTCTGTAATTTCTTGTACCATAGCCTAAAAGATTGGCAGCTTATAACATTATGAAGAAAATATTGTCCGTTTATAAGTGCATCTGTGTCCATAATCTTTATTTTGTGGAGCAAATTATCTGAGTACTTTAAATTTGACCAAACTGAACTTGAACAAAAAAAAGCTCTATTTGATAAAATTGCATTGTTGAAAAATAAATAAATAAATAAATAAACATTTAATCCTAACCTTGAACAGTATTTCAGTTTTTCAAATCTGCATTAAAGCTATATAAAATGGAAAATCAAGCAACGACAATCAGCACAAGTGATTTTTGAAGCAGAAAACAACATCGTAGATATAATTGGGGGGGGGGGGATTCATTCTGTATACCTGTAGTGACATGGAAAAATTCCGTTATACTGCTTTTCAATTAAAATGTAATGTTCATTATCCAGAGAAATCTCTTTTGTATACCGAACTTTTCACATTTTCACAAAGGGTGTGATTTCCAATTTTTAGTTTTCAGCTTTTTATAGCACAATAGTTGCAGATTTCTGCAGACAAAAACTTTTAAAAACCATATTATACCTTACAATCACAAAGGTAATTCCAAAGTACAATAACGAACATTAATAAAAGTTCGTGTTATGGTACTCAACACACGATATGTAGCTTTTTAATAAACTGCTGAAGTTCAAACCATATCTTTACCTTAGAAATATTGACGGTTAAAATTGTAAATTTGATAAAAGTTTCATTATTAAATTTTTTTTCGCATTTCTATGGGTTCATAACATGCAGAGGTTTCCGTCAAACCCTTGAAAACTTTTTAAAAACTGGCTAGCATACATGCGAATAATAGTACTAAAATGAGAAATGAAAATGTTGAACATTTCATAAAATATGACAATTTAAAGCAATGAATTCCTTATTCCACATGGGCTAAAGACAGCAATTTATAACTTTCAAAATTCTGTCGCTTAAAAAATTGGTAAAAATCATCTCATTAACTATCATAACAGGTTACCAAAAAAGCCCGATTTCAATAATTTCTTGGACAGTCCACAAATCGTAAGGGATCGTTCGTAAGCTGGAAATACTTTCTGCAATTGTTCTGCAAAAAGAATGTTTTATCATTCTAGCTTTTTCAATAGTCTTACTCTTACTAACAAATGCAGTAACTTCTAAAGTTAAAGCTAAACTGTTTCCAGGGCTCTACTCAGTACTCTTAAACCACATCTGTGGGTGTAATGTACTCTATGAAATGTTTTGAACGTTTGGTAAAGTTTAGAGGAAAACTCTGCTTTTTATATGCTAAAAGCATGCTAGCAAAATTTTAGAAATAAATGCTTTTGTTTTTTAATATAATGAGTAATTGTTTCCAGATATTAATGACAAAGGATGATCAAATAGATTTCTTATTTATTTCAATTGTTACTGATCCCCTAAATCCATAGGTGATTTATTTTTTATTGGAAAATGTCAGCTGAAGTATACGATAAGCGATAAAGTTACAAATCAATCGGTCTTTCAGTTCTTTCGAAATTCTTTAAAATACCTTTAGTATTATAGTCAACTTTAAACAAAGGTTAATTCAGTGATCTTTCCTGATTAACTTAAGAAAATATCTGTATCACAGATTTAAAGCTAAATGCGTGGAAGTATAATTTATGTGATCTTTCAGTATTACGCAAGCTCCCGCGGGATAATTCTCAACTTTGATTTTCTAACACACATTTTATTTTTGCCGACGACAGGAGCTATGGAGGGGGTGGAAGACCCCTGGGAGGTTATTTTGGCCATCAACGAACACCGTTCTTCCATTTTCATTTCATACTGCCGGGATAGTATAATAACACAGAAGGGATCTTAATAATATTGCAAAACGCTACGTGTGGTTTGGTTCATACGTCACATTTAGCTGGGAAGTAAAGCTCATTAAATAGATGATGCAAAAGTTATTTTCAACTTCTATACCGTTTCCCAAATTTCTGTGGTTATTTTATTAGTGGGTCAAGCCGATTAAAAAAACTGCAGAAAAAACATTTAGGGCCATGCTCCACATCGACGTAAAGCAGAAAAAATAGGCAGAAGCGTAAAATGGATTCAATGGTATTCCTATGGAAAGTACCCGGATTTTCGGTTTCTGCCTTCAGTTTCGGTCCCGTTTTACGCTGATGTGGAGCATGGCCCTTACAGTGTGTAAGTAAGTATTGATTGTACGTTTTCAGATTTAAAAAAAAAGAGCCATTGTAATTGTTATTCAAAAGTATAACTATATCATCAAAGTAAGTCACTGTTCATAGTGACTTACACAGTATACATTTTTACTTCACTAGTTTTGTGGATTTGATTTAAAATTTGTGCTACCACCAAAATTATTACTCTCGAGCTATGAAATATTTCTCTGGATTAAATATAGATAGATAACAATAAAAAGATAACAACAATAAAAAGAAAAATGTTCTCTAATAACGGAAAACTTTCATTTTAATTTGTTTAGAATTTAAGTTCACTATAGCGTCGATTATCTCAAACCTACACTTTATGAGTTTCATTCAATGTAACTCCGAAAATCTCCTTGAACTATTGACTCGATTATTATTCAATATTTATGCATGATGCTACCAAACTTTACGAAAAACATAATAAAAAGGGGAAAAACTTAATTGTGCGTTGAATGTTACAAAATACTTGTTTTATCTTGAAAAATGTCAGTAAGTAACACGTGGAACAGCCATGGAACGATTTAATCCAAGCGTATTATTCCTTGTTAAGAACATTTCTTATGTCTGAATATTTCTTTGATTAACTTAAACTGTTCTTAAATAATTTTTTTAAGTTATTGAAGCCACTAATTAATCCTAAATAACCAATTTAAATCCACTTTAGGCGCAAATGAATTTGAGAAAAACTACTTTTAATCCCCAACTTGTCAGAGGATTTTTTTGTGATGTAAGAGGTGAGGTAGGGCATTAATAGTCCCTACATTATATTATTTGTAAATTGAACAATATTTAGTAAAGTAAGAAATTCTCGAACGGCTTTTGTATTATTTTCCCCCCAAAAAACAGTACAGTGAGGGACAGCATGCTTATATAAAGTGATATACACTGCGATGCAAAAGTTTAGACAATTGGTAAATATGTGAATAAAAAGAAAACTACTCAACGAAATTCTTTCAAATTTCTACTGCAGGTACACAATATGGTCCCAAATACGTGTATGGAGTTCTTAAAATTTTAACTGGAATCAAATTTTGGATATTACAAAAGACATTTTTTAACATTTTTGCAAAAGTTTAGACAATAGTCATATTTTATGCAAATATCCCTTGAAATGTGATTGGTGAAGGAAAGGCGGGACTTTATTATTCAATTATAAAGTGCAGAGATTGCTGAATAAATAATCAAAATCTCAAAAGCTCTGTAGTTGTCGTGTAAAGAAGATGAGAAAGTTTGGAAGCCGAAATTTGAAAATGAACCTACTTTTTTAATTTTTTGTCTTTTAAATCGGCTCTAGTATGGTAGTACGTTGTTTTTTACTTTGTGGAGAGCAAATTCAGACATGCGTATCGATCAAAAAGTCCAAGAAAAATTATATTTCTTAAGGATGAAGGAATTGAAAAAACGGCTCAGACTGACGATTCGCCCCTTAATCCAACAAAACTTCAACTTCTGTCAAAAACAGCACATGGCAGCATACGTAGATGAACAACTAAATCAGAATGCATAAAAAAAACAAAGAATTGTGCCTGAGCCTTTTCGGTCAGAGTGTTCCAAATAAGCCAGATTTTAATGTGAAAAGCAGCATATGTATCATCGTGACTAAAAAATGAATGGTACTTTCTTTGATAAAAAATATTAAAATTGGGATGGCCTAGATGGATTATAATTCTTTTCGCGGGACTTGAGAAATATCCAATGATCATTATGCTGTGCTGCTTTTACCAATAAAATCTGGCTTATTTGGGACACTCTGTCCGAAAAGGATCAAGCACAATTCTTAGTTTTTTTATGCATTCCGATTCAGTTTTTCATCTACTTATGCTGCCACGTGCTGTTTTTGAACCAAGTTGAAGTTTTGTAGGATTAAGGGGCGAATCGTCAGTCTGAGCCATTTTTTCAATTCCTTCATCCTCAAGAAATATAATTTTTCTTGGTCTTTTGATCAATACGTATGCCTAAAGTTGCTTTTCACGATATAAAAAACAATGTACTACCATACTAGGACCGATTTAAAAGACTAAAAATTAACAAAGTGCTTTCACTTTCAAATTTCGGTTTTTAAACTTTCTCATCTTCTTTACACGAGAACTAAAGAGCTTTTGAGATTTTGATTATTTATTCAGCAATCTCTGCACTTTTTAAATGAATAATACAGTCCCGCATTTCCTCCACCAATCACATTTCAAGGGATATTTGCATAAAATCTGACTATTGTCTAAACTTTTGCAACAATGTAAAAATGTGTCTTTTGTAATATCCAAAATTTGGTTCCAGTTATAGTTTTAAGAGCTCCAGATACGTATTTGGGACCATATTGTATACACGCAGTAGAAATTTGAAAGCATTTCGTTGTGTAGTTTTCTTTTTATTCACATATTTGCATGTTGTCTAAACTTTTGCATCGCAGTGTATGTAGCAACATAAAAAAACATTTGAATGCAAATGTTAATTGTTTTTCTAAGATTGTAAAACACTCCGACTGAGAAGATAAGAGTTTAGAGACTAGTTATATTTAGTTTTACTGTTAAAGGACTTCGAGAGTACCGACCAAGATAACTCGTTGCCACTCCGTTACACGATTAGGAAGACTTATAAAAGTTAAATTCAGAATTTGTGACATTTTGCACTTTTGGTACTGGGAGGGGCGGGTAGGAGAAGGTTCTCCGACGATACAGAAGAGAAATGTTAGCAAAAAGTACGGGAAATAAGATGAAACAATAGACTATGTGGACAGTTGAGAAGAAAGTTAAGATAAAGTCTGATGAAGGAGAGATTGCGCTTGACCTTGAGGAGGAAACCCAAGTAGCATCAACTCATCGGATTTTGCTCGGCCGATCAACAAACTCCTCGTAAACTGATCCTGTAACGCACGATGACATCGTTCCGATCAGTATCCGAGCACGGTTTTTGATGAGATACTTTTCATCGGAAAGCGATATCCTTCCGATCAACTTTCCCGATGAAAATAAGATGAGCTATATTCCATCGGAAAACGATATCCTTCCGATCCAGTTTCCCGATGAAATTCCTCGGCACGGGACTGTTCTGCTCGTAAATTGCTCCAAATCTCATCGTATTCTCATCGGATTTTGCTGCTCGGATTCTGCTCGGCCGATGAGACATATTGGATCATCGGCCGATGAGAATTTCATCGGGTTTCGATGAATGGCCGATCTTTGGCCGATGAGATGATGCTGCTAGGGAAAGACCGTTAAATTTTAAAAAAGGTAAGATCAGCGAAAGAAATTAAGTGTGTACTTTTGGTGTTCATTATAGTTTTTATTGCCTGCATTATATCTCTGATAATGCAATCTTCAGATCCCTCTCTATTGTAAAACGATGCTGCCGTTTCCGCTTCAAGGTCACCCGCCATCTGCCCGTCGTCAAACTTTACGATGTTTGTAGGTGACTTGATGTTTGGTCGCACCGTGCTGACCCAATGTTGATTTACTCCGCTTTAGAGTTGTATTTTCAGGATTTTTTTACACGCATGTTTAGTTTTAAATAATATTCAACAAATTGTTATTTTTTTATTTTTTGGAACCATTCCAATTGCTAAACATAGCTTTAATGACACCAGACTGTTATAAAATTTGACCTCTAAATTTTGTATATTTTTGGATTAATTTTAGCATGATGAAATTAAATTAAGCCAAAATTTTCTGTCACCAATTACAAGGGAGAAGCGAGGTTTACTTGATACACAAATTCATATTTTAAATATGCTTTGGCGACACAGTTAAAATATATTTATGACATTTTCATTAGTTTTTTAAAAGATAAGACTTATTAATATCGACTGCTCGTAAAAGCATGACCAAACACCTTTTGTTAGTAAGAAAAAAGAAAAAAAAAAAAAAAAAAACATGTGTTAACGATAAATCAGTTTTGCTAAATCTTAATTTACGATAAAATGTGTACATTGATACGATTAAAACGTGCATTATAAGGAAAAAAATCAATTTTCTGTACTTAAAAATATCGAAGAATATTTCTAAAACCAGTTTTTGAGGGGAGACATTTGTTCCTAATCCCTTTCTCTTTTTTGGTAGCTGTAAGCAATCTTTCAGCATTTAAGATAACATTCTCAAAAGTGGTTTCAAGTCATGATTGTTGTTTTTGTTTGTTTTTATTTCCTTTACAAACTGCACTTGACTGTTTATATTACTTTCTCAACCAAAAATAACATTTCTCTTAGAAGATTATTATCATGAAATGAGCGGAAAGATTAAATGCAACTGTCGGTTATACTTCTGGTGGTTTTGTTATTTTAGGTTGAATGAAAGTTTCTAGAAAATGTTTAGTGACATTTCAGCAAAGGTCTTGAAGTGAAATAAAGTTAAGTATGTAAGATAAAGAATTGTATTTATTCAAAATTAGTATTAATGCAATTATTTAATTCATAATTTTCTAATGATTAACCCCAGGCAGAAATATTATTCTTTGAAGTAATAAATCACGTATGATAATATATTCAGCGTTAAATGATGAGTTATTCATATGTATTTTTATTTACGACTGTATTTATGTAAGATCATTATTTACTGTACTCCGTGGTCTGAAATAGACAATGGCGGCATTATATCAGGTTGAAATTCCTCAAAAATCCTAGTATTGGAGAGAAAGAACAAAAACCTATTGGAATAATAGTAGTTTATGCAATGATAACGAATCTGCTAGTAAAAAATACTAAATTACTAAACTCTATCTATTGAAGAAAATTTTTAACACTAACACCATTATTAAAATTACACCCGATTTTTAAGTTCTTAATTCTCAAAGCTATTATATTTGCAATTAAAGCGACTATTCCTAACGTGAAGTGAAATATCCAATATAAGTTTTTTTTTGGTGGAAAATTATATCGTCGATAGCACGATCTGTTGAAAAAACTACCAATACGAAATTCATACAAAATTGTGTATTCTACTGGAACTCAATCATATGATTTAATAATTTTCCGCAGAATTCATAAGACAGGGTGCCAACAGAATGTCTTACATAGAGATAAAAAGAGATATGGAAGTTAGTAGACAGTCATCATTTTGTTTTCGCCTTATTGAAAAATTACAAGAACAGAAAAGTTGAAATAGTACTTTGAATAGTAGCGCACGGCCCATGTCACATCCAAACGCCCGGTCAGCATAATAGTCGAGCCTTTGAAATAGAGTGTTATGTTAGTGTACCTTCGTAAACATGCAGTTGTTTTTCTGCGTAACATATAATTGTTTAAGTGAGTAACATAAATGTTGAGCTGATATTTTCAATGTTTTTCAGTAATTGAACATGTTTATTGAGTAGTTTTAACCTTCAAATATTGTATATGTTTGTGGTCAATTATGCTTTTTTTTATTGCCATATTATTTTCTAAGTAAGGAAAATTGGGTAATAAGAGTCATCGATATGCATGCAATGTGAATTGACTTTCAATGTGCAGCGTTTTTTTTTTTTTCTTTTTCTTCCTTTTTTTTTTCTTTTTTTTAAAAAAAAGTCATTAATTTTCCTTTTGTTGCTTCAATATGTCAAAATTACGACACAGATCGAGTCCCAAAGCATGTCTTAAGTACAAAACATTTTTTTAGACTTTCCCAGTTTATAGGATTTTCTTTTGTCTACGCAAAAAAAATATGCTTACTAAATTTAGTTTCTAACTTGATTTGAGAAAATGAAAAGGAATGGTAAACCTGTAATTGATAATGGCACAAAATAAATATAAGTTTCGGGAACACTGGCACTTTTTCTTCTGATTGAGCGTCTTGTCTTAGTTAATTAAATACCAGCTTTTAACGGAAAAAATGCAAATGTGCTCCTTCATTATGCATCTGGAATGCTTAGTTGCAAAGTATACCACCGATAGTTTACTTCTATCAACAATAATTGCTGCATGAGACGCTTTTCATTTATTCATTTATTATTTTTGCAGAAATTAGAGGTTAGAAATGTCATTTGAATTCTGCAGGTGATCTAATGTTTTTCCGCTTTAATGTCTGCTAAACATGTGAGGGATGATGCAAGAAAATAGCTAAACAAGGAAATTGTATTCACTAGAAGTGCTTTACTTATACTACTCGTACTCGTATCATTATTGTAGCTGGTACTTGTATTAATTATTCGAAACTTAAAATTTTGAAATTCACTCTTTAAGAGTTGGTTTTAAAAAAGAGTCTCTGCTCAAATCTGAATTACAATTCATCAAAGCATAAGTATGGATATATACTTCAAAATAAGCTGTTTCTGTTATTCCATGAGGGATTTTCATTCATTTAGCTTCTAGGGCTATTTCTAAGCATTTTCTAGAAACATAAGAAGATTTCCAAATTTGGGAGTTGAGTTATTACACGTAACATTGTGATTATGTTAACTTAAAAACAGTGAAGAAATATCTTTGAATATACACAACTTCTATTAGGTAAAATCATCCATCCTCGTCAAGGAAAACATTGGTATTTGGGTTAAAATGGTATCATTACCTAAACACAATACGACATTGGTATCAAACCATAAAAATACTTCGATGCTTAAAAACGATTTCTATAGAATAACTCTAAAAGAGAAAAATACATGTTGTTCTATGCGCGTAGGTCGAATCAGCCTACGTTCGTTACTTCCTTATAAATCACAAAGTTTTGTGCACATTCACACTCGAGAAATTCAGACCTTGTTTCAGTTTAGCTTTTTATCCACTAGACTTAGTCTCCCATGTAAGGGAATGTGGGGCAAAGCGAAAATGTAAACTATTTTCAGTTTACAGCGCCACCTATCTAACAGTATTTAACTAATTTTCTAAATATATGGATGATTTCAGTCAAAAAAAAAAAAGAAAGAAAGAAAGAAAAACTCTAAAGATTAACAAAACAAATAATGTAAGTCATTTTCAAAATTTGATACAGATATTGTAACGTTCGTGGTTTATTATAAAATGATAATTTCTAGTAATTATAATTTAACTGTCAGTTCAGATCTACTAATATCTAGTGCAGTATTTATCTTGTTCATATTATGCATGTTTTGCTTTTAAATGCGCAATGCAATTCGTCAAGTGATTGCGGGGCAAAAAGGATGTGCATAGTAAAATAATACATTTCATTTACTCATTTAATCATTTATTAAATCACACATGTATTTCTTCTTTTATTAATGCAGTTACAGTATTCTATGTATTAATTCACCCAAATATTTATTTAGTCACTTATTTTCGTATTCATTATACATTTTATTTACTAATTAATTTCCACCATATATTAGTCAACTCATTTATTCATTTATTTATTCATTCGGATTTTTTCATTCTTAGTTCATTTTTTTTAATTACTTGCACCTTTATTTAATAAAAAATATTTAAAAAAAAATTCTAACTACAACTTTCTTTTAATTTTCATTTTCCCCATAGTTTTCAGATTTGAAAATTTTTTACCTTTTTTGACAAAGCATGAAAAATAATGTTTAAACGACAGTTGTATTTAAAAATACATAATTTCTTCTTTATTTACAATACCTTTTAAAATAAATTTACTGCTTGATAACTTTGAAACATGTAAGTTATCTTAACTATTTCACTTTGCCCCTACATGAAAATATATTGTTTAAATTCTGGAAACAATGTATCCAGAAATACAACCAACATCAATAATGATATGAATAGTAGACAGCGTGTACATATACAGTTGAAAAAGAAATTTGCTAGTTCAAGCTGTATGACATATGAATTATAGCATGTACAAAGAAGAAAGTTCCATATGTTTATAATTGAAAATAATGACACCCCTTATTTAAGTTACAAATAAAAGTAATATTTTTATTGTGTTATAATAAAAAAAAAAGAAAAAGTATAACATATTAATTCAATAAGCCTTAATTGTTGGTGAACAGAATCCAACTGAATGAATCAAATAACCTACATTTACTCTGGGAAAAATAAAAAAAAATCGTGTAACATTCGCATTATGAACCATAAAATGTAATGGATTTTCCCGCAAATATGCAATCATCCTGCAGAAACAGAAATCATGCACATAAAGCTCAAATTTTATTCCCTCCCTCTTTAGTCGAACCGTAATTATTTTATTCGTTATTCCAAGCACATTTCATGCAGTCAGTGACACGAAATTTTTTTTGTTTCCCATTTTCCTTTGGACATTCCTGAATATTGCATGAGTCACGGAAGAATCGACACGTAGTTTCGTCTTCACTTACATACTTTTAATGGACTGCCAGCCATCATCATTTTTGTGGAGAAGAAATACGCTCTAAATGCAGTATATTGCGAGCCGAGGAAAAATCTTCGTAGTAATATCACAGGAAATTAATAACATGAAAGGATTTGATTAATGCTGCTGTAATTGATTTTTAGTTCTCAAGATCCAATATCTTGTTTTTTTCTTTCATTTTTAACATAAATATACTTTCGTAGCAATTTTATTTTAATATTTTACTTTCTATTTTTCTGTTAAAATATTTGAAACTTTAATGGCAAATATTTAGCACTTGTTTTTTGAGGTGCGGCTCATAATTTCGGAGATCGTGGAAATGAACTAAACTGCGAATGACAAAAAGTCATTTTATTGTTTTTTTCATTTATCCTAAAACTTGTAGTATTTGTGTAGGCAATAAATACCCAAGTAGCATCAACTCATCGGATTTTGCTCGGCCGATCAACAAACTCCTCGTAAACTGATCCTGTAACGCACGATGATATCGTTCCGATCAGTATCCAAGCACGGCTTTCGATGAGCTATTTTTCATCGGAAATCGATATCCTTCCGATCAACTTTCCCGATGAAAATAAGATGAGCTATATTCCATCGGAAAACGATATCCTTCCGATCAAGTTTCCCGATGAAATTCCTCGGCACGGGACTGTTCTGCTCGTAAATTGCTCCAAATCTCATCGTATTCTCATCGGATTTTGCTGCTCGGATTCTGCTCGGCCGATGAGACATATTGGATCATCGGCCGATGATAATTTCATCGAGTTTCGATGAATGACCGATCATCGGCCGATGAGATGATGCTGCTAGGGTATAGCTTATTTATAAAATCTAAGATTATTTAAAGTCAGGAATGGATACATCCTTTGAATTACTCGGTGCAAACATAAAAACTTCGTCAAAAGCTTTTTCCACCAGACAGCTTCGTTTCAAGCATATCCACCTTCATGTTCAAAACCTGTGTTCACTTCATATTTCTCCATAGGCATTAAATACAAATAATTTTAATTGGGCATTTTGCACGTTCTTATTGAATATTTTTCCGTCAAGCTAATTTGAAGATGAAGTAAATCTGCTTTTCGGTTTGGCATCTATATTTGCCTTAAATTACCCCGTTTTAAGTTATGATAAAATTATTCGAACTTTTAATGATTGAGCTAAAAATCGGTTAAATTGAAAAATGAAATTTAGGATTAAGATGGTTTCGCAAAAATATTTTCTACAAATGTTTGAATCGGAATATTCCCTCGCAAAAAAACTATAGTTGGGGGGGGGGGGGGGCACAGACCGACAAACAGGCAACTTCGTCATCTGAAGGACGTCTTCCCAATTTTGAATTTTTTAAATTTTCTTGTACTATTTTCTTCTATTTTTTTCCTCTTTTTCATGTTAATGGCGATATTTTAAAGCTGGTGAAGCGTTCTTCCGTTATAGTTTCTTTACTTAAACAAAAAAAAAAAAAAGCCTAAAAGGTATTGATTATGAAAAGGGAGATACGCAGTTTTAAAGTTTGCGAATGCTACATTAATAGTTACTGACTTGAATTGAAAAATGCCATTCAACCTAGAGTTATAGCACGTTAAACTGATATTCATAGTAACGCAGACGTTTTTTAAAACATCTGTAAGGTTTCATCTAAAGCGAAATATTTAGATATTTTTAACCGATGTATGAACCTTTTCATGCCCAGAAGAAAATTACTAACACAATACTTTAAAAATAAATACATAATAAAATAAATGAATAAAAAATTAATAAACATTTTTTTTCTTACGTTAAATTATGTTTTTCGCAATCACAAGTTTCGATAGGATATTACCGGCTCTGTTTCATGGTTCTACAGATGACTACAGTCACAATAACAGACTTGATTTACATTCGACTCTCTTGACTTTACGGAACGTCTTTAGAAAATGAACAGCATCGTTTCAAATTTATTTTATATATACATGTCTGACGTTTAAGAAAACTTCATAGGAAAACAAAATATAGCCTTTTAAAAGAAATATTCTATCTCATACAAATGATACTTATTAAGTTATTTAACGTCCTATTTATGGAATATTTTGCAGATGTCTCAGTAAAATACGACCTTACGTGACTTTACTTTTGCAAAGTAACATTATAGAAGGCATCTGTTATCAATTTTAAGCAAATCATTTTAAAATAGTTTGATTTTATGAGAAAAAAAAGGTCGCAAAAAAAAAAAAAAAAAACTTTCTTTGGCTACCCACGCTGGATCGTTGCTTGACTGATTTGTCTGAAAATAGCTGTTAATAAATAAACGCTGATGTCCAAATAGTGGCTCAAACTAGTTTTCTCAAGAAGAAGGACTATTTAACTTGTGAAAAACAGCTTTAATAAAAGATATGCCCATTACAGGTTTTTGCATGCAGTAACTAACAAGCGTCCCGTTTTTAGGACACTAGGCATAAATGGGTTAACGTGATTTTGTAATATGTTTATTGTGAGGGGGGAAGGTCTCATACGCTTCAAGTAGGTGCATCCGTTAAAATAGTCTGAACAATCAGTTCAGCTGTTTGCGCCGTAGCTGCTGCCATCTATTACTGATTTAAGAAAATTTACGATTCTTGCGATATTTTAATTTGGCCTATATTGTGTTGTCATTCTTCCAAGTTCAAAGCGCTCTAATGAGTACACAAAACAGAAAGTTAATTTAAATATAAACGATGATACAAGTAGAAGATTCAAATTTAAAGAAGAAACTAATATTTTTTACGAATATGTTTGTTAATTATAGTATTGCTGTAGTTTTGCTTGTACTGTACACCCGTTTATAGTTGAGTATAGCTGATATTTTATTATATTTCTACTACTTTTTAAAGGAGCACTCGGGGAAAATATCAATTAAACGAATAAAACCAAATAAGTGACTTAATAAATGATTAAATAAGTAAATGAAGGAAAAAATTCACTTGCCCTGTATGTACAAAGTGTACAAACAATTTTAAATAAAACCGGTTTAATATGAAATAAGAAATTACTCCACCGAATATTAGTCACTCTCAATAATAATTATTTAAAATTTATTTAACAAGAAAGTTAAAGTAATATTACTTTACATACATAATTTTTGACTTTCAACAAAATAGTCCAATATGATTTTTTTTTTTTTTTTTTTTTTTTTTTTTTTTTTACAATTGCTTGTATTGATAGATGCTTTGGTCTTCAGAGGTAATTTTTCCTGACTAGAATAGATAACGTGTGTTAGTATATAATTAAAATATTACCAGATTAGTGGCGGTAAAATCATAATAAATTGCTCACCATTTCACTTAACCCATTTATGCCCTGTATCCTAAAAACGGGACGCTTGTTAGTTACTGCATAAAAAAAATCTGTAATGGGTATATCATTTTACTAAAGCTGTTTTTCACAAGTTAAATACTCCTTTTTCTTGAGAAAATCAGTTAGAGCCACTATTTGGACATCAGAGTTTATTTATTGACAGCTATTTTCAGACAAATCAGTCAAGCAACGGTCCAGCATGGGTAGATACAGAAAGTAAGTTTTTTGCGAACTTATTTTTCAAAAAATTAAACTATTTTAAAATGATTTGCTTAAAATTGATCACAGATGCCTTCTGTAATGTTGCTTTGCAAAAGTAAAGTCTAGTAAGGTCGTATTTTAAGCACATATCTGCAAAATATCCCATAAACAGGACGTTAAATAACTTAATAAGTATGGCAATGGCTAACTATTTTAAGCCCAAAATGTATGTAAACCATTCCAAGTAAGAGTTTTAAGCAGATAAAAATTCAAAAAAATTGTTAAAAAAAAACTTGGGCATAAATGGGTTAATACCCGCTACGCAACTCACCAACAAGTCCCCTACATGTGTTTTCCCTGCGATAGTATTACTATTGAGATAGAACAAACTTCACGGTGAACAAAGGTTGATCTTAACGGCAATTTGTTCTATTCGTATATTTTGCAGCTTTATACTTTACTTTTATTTTCTTTATTATTGTTGTTAATGTTTCAACTTTTGTAAAAGTAATTATTATCTTTATTATTATTCTTGAAATTATCATTTAGAGAAAATTGAATAAAAATGGTCCAACCGCTATCATATTATATTTTATTGAGATAGTTATAACTGAAAAGGCGTTAAATCTTAAACACGGATTTTCTTACATCCATCATAATGTATAAAACTTTACAAGAAACAATATGTAATACTCACGTAATTAACATGTATCAAAACAGTTACGGAGTTACCATGCCATAAATATTGCTAAAATCTTTATTTTAATTTCAAAGCATGAAGTTCAATTGTTTCCTTTATTTCTATAAATGTAAGTTACCACAGCTTCACAAGCTGCTTTGTGTATGTAAATTTTTACTGTAGCATAAAGTGAAAATTTTGACTGATTTTAAGGGGTTACAGTACCTCAAAAATGACCAAAAGACCAAAAAAAAATTTATTGCTTATTTCAAAAGTAAAAGTTATTTAAAACACTCAGAAAAAAACAGCATTGTTCTAGCTAAATTATTTAAAAAGTTATGAGTGACTTTAGGGCATACATGCTATGTATTCTAATGAAAAAGCCAAACTTTAAAGTGCTTTTTCTCGGTGATCAGTTTTTAGTGTTTCTATGTTACTAGAAATGCTAAGGAATTTTTTCTATTAAAGATATAACTTTAAAGCAATATTTTTTGCACTCAGGATAATATATTTAACAAAACTGTGCATTGAATAAGCGTTTTATAAATTACAAAATTTTTTAGAGTTTGTTAAACCTCGAAGAACAAAATTTTCTAAGAATTTTTTACATAAAAGGTCACAAAATATTTTCTAATCAAAATATAAGAAAATGAATGCACAGATTTGTTGAGGTTTTCCTTGTGATCATTTCGCAAAAAGAAATTTTGAAATTAGTGCAGAAACAAAAAAGCCTTAGGGTTTTAAAAAAACTGAAATTTTCTTACATTTTTCAAATTTTCAAAAAAAGTTTTCAAAATTTTTGATGTTTGAAAATAAATTATTGATTTTTAAACAAGTGCAGAAACAAATATTTCAAAGAATTAACTTTTTCACTTAAATTAAAGAAATTTGTTAGAAAGGTACTGTAACCCCTTAAAGCGAGCAGATGATTACAATTAAATGATGTTCTTGTAGAAGTGTAATTTGGAATATTTCGTGGAAGATTTTTTTAATGTCAAGTTTTCGTATGAGTTCTTGAGAAGAATCCTAATAGTTGTATGGACACTTTTGGTTTTATGTTGTGGCTTTGACTTAATGTCTGCAAGGCATTAAGTCATTAAAAAAATTCACCTCCTGATGGAGAAGATAATACCTTGTTGACTAACAACATGTTCATAAAAAGTAGCTTTTCAATATAAAAAGGTGTACTGAAAATTTTGGATAAAATTCCTAGTTTTCCATCTAAAAAAATTAAGTTACACGAAAGTTTTGTTCAAAAGGCTATCAAGTCAAGTCTGCATAAACACAACTTTCCTTGAGAACGCGGGGTTTGCTTCACGTGGACTCACGGGAGAAACAATTCCTTCTTGCACCCCTTCTAAAATAAAACCTGAAAACAGTTTGAAACACGCAAGAAAAGAAAACGAAACTTTGGCAATGAACAAATGACATAATGGCTGTATTTTTATACAATATATATATATATATATATATATATATATATATATATATATATATATACACATTTTTTTTTGTTGCAATCTTGCAACAATAAAATTAATGCAAAGCACAATAAAAATATAGGTGACAACAAGCATATACTTAAATACAAGCAATGTCAGAGAGCAAAAAAAAAAAAAAAAATTGCAGCCGAAATTTTTGAGGTAAGGAAATGCCTTTCAAAAGTGTGGATCCAAAATTTTCGCTGTATTTACACGCACAAAAGATAACATAAATTACTTTCAAATGGAAGAAAGCCATTTGGTAACTTTACTGTGCTAAAAGGATACAAGTCATGCATTTTGTTCCATAAAGTGTAAATAATTTTTTGTCTTTACTTCTAACTGACTATAATTTATTTAGTGTGTAACAGCTGACGAATTTATTTTAGTGTGTAACAACTAGGAATTTAACTTCGTGCAGAAACAATTATTGTTTTTTTCGTGCATAAATTTTTGGGAAAAATTATCTTTTCCTTAAATTCAATATGAGATACTACATAACAAAGCCGCGTTTTTTTCTGCAACAAACAATAAAGATTTAAGTTCAAAACTTCATTAGATAATTTCATCTATACCGTAAGTGCTGTAAATGCAAGAGTGAACCGGCAAGTCCCCCCAAATGTTTAATTTATGTTTTCCTGTTTTTTTTTGGGGGGGGGGGTTATGATAAAAGCTTTAAATTTTTGTTAAGAAATGTACATTACTAGTACTCCTGCTGAAATTGGCAAAGAAAAGTTATTTCCCAAAATTTTACTACAATAGTAAACTCTTTTTTCAACGTTAAACTGAAAATTATGTTTGCTTTTCTTTGAGACTTTCTTTTTAAAAACTAGTAAACTATATAATAATGATATTTAATTTTTATTACTTATACTTTGGGATCTGATAACGTTTTTTCTCACTAGATGTCACTACCTCAAAATATACTAAACCCTCACTTTTCAAGACAGTTTGGGTCGTCCGAATCAATGACAAAACGGAACAAAGTAACTGATCAATTGAACCCGTTTGAGATAATTCAAGGTAGGGGAATGTGGGGCAAAGTGAAATAGTTAAGCTTACTGACCTGTTTTAACAGGAAAAACTGGAAAATTTGTTCCAAAAATTATTGTACATAAAGAAGCAATAATGTATTTTGTCATACAACTTTCATCGAACTATTACCTTTTATCTTTGGCAGTTATTTTGTACTTTTAAAAAAAATGTAGAAAGTTTTCACCATCATGGGGAGAAGTAAAAACAAAATATTTTTGTTATAAAAAATTTTTTATTTGACGATTAACAGTAATTTTCATCAAATGAATGCGAAACTAAACGAATAGAATAATTATTAATGAAAAATAAACAAATGAGTAAATAAATGAGTAAATGAATTAATTAATGTGTGAGAAAAAAAATATGAGTGAATAAAATGAAGAATTAATAAGAAATTGAGCTAATGAATGAGTAAATTAGTAAATAATTAAGTAAAAGAATGTAAATAAATTAATAAATGAAGAAATACGTCTGTCATTTAATAAATTAATAAGTAAGTAAACGAAATTAACTATTTCACTTTGCCCCGCGAGCACTTAACAACTTACGCTGAACATTTAAAATTAAAAAATGCCTAATATAAACAAAATAAGGACTGCGCTGGACAACAGTAGATCTCAATTGGTAGTTTAAATGAGAATAACAAAAATTTTATCATTTTATAATTGCAAGAATAATTTATGAAAAAACACGAATGTAACAACAAGGGTATCAAATTCGGAAAATGGCTTGTATAATGTTTTTGGGGGATGTTTGGAACTACTTATTTTTTGACAGGAATCAACTATATGTCTAGGAACTTAGTTAAAATATTGCTAGATAGGTGGCACTGCAGACTAGAAACAATATTTTACCATTTCACTTTGCCTCGATATTTCACTTTGCCCCATATTCTCCTACATAAAAAAACTACTGTACACAGTAAAAATATTATTCTGAACCAAGGAAATGAAACATAAAACTACATCAGAGAAAATTGCAAAAATGCAAAATACGGCCCGACCAAAACACATTATGTTGCTAACTCGCCCTATATACAGTACGTTCTGCTTAACAGCGGTCTAGATTTACCGAAGATATATTAATCTGCATTAGTGCATAGTCAGTCTGCATTAGTGCAACGTTACTGAATCTAAACTTGTTCTTTAATGTCTTGTTAGCTTATATAACATAAGACGACTTTAGGTGTTTTGGTTAAACAATGGGTGCCTATCTAAAAGCCTTCCAATAGCTTAAACAGTTTACATGAGATTGGTGTTGCTTTTTACGTTAACTTGGGAAATTCATTTATGCATCAACTTGATCCATGACGGGTTAAGTTAACACATTTGAAAAAAAATATTAAAGAATTTTTTGTACACTGTATACGCTGGTTTTGAAATTGTTGTTTAACCCATTAATGCCTGACATTTTTTCCCCAAAGATATTTTGTATACTGGTTAAAGAACAGTGTTTAATGGTCAGGAAAAATAATAAAACAAATATTATGTAAAAAAAATATTAAGGGAAGAAAACTAGTCTCTTAAAAGGGATGATAGACCCTAGAGGATACATACTTTTTTTACTAAAATGTTTTTCTGCCAACGATATAATTTTTGAAAAGACATTTTATAAGAAGAAATAAAATAAGCAATTAACATAAACTGGGAAGCTGGGAATGACTTTGAAAACTTAGCTTTTTTTCGTGAGATTGTGAACGATGTCATTTTTGATGAAGATCATATTAAAACTGCTGCAGAACACACTTTACAATGGCTATGTGCTGCAATCTGTTAATAACGAATTGAAACAATACCAAAGTATTACTTTAACACTAATATTTGGTTGAAATGTTCATTTTAAGGAATTTCAGACCCTTTTAAGGACCGCCCCTAAAAAGGGACGCTGGGCATAAATGGGTTAATAGCAAAATTGGTGAAAGTATGAACACGATATTTTCAAAACAGTAAACTTAAAACTCATTTTTGCTTTAAATACTTGAAATTTTTTTATGCGTGTTTCTTTAACTTTTATTTTTATAATTTATTTTTTTTAATTTCATAACTTCAAAAAAATTTTTTTTTCATTAGATGATTCTCTATTAACTAGGTTAGAAGAAATTCAAGATAAAGGCAACATGTGTTTCAGTAGAAAAACAAAGAATCTGATTTTACTGATTTTACTGACAGGCTACTGTTTTATTTTTCTTCTTTTCTTCTACAAAAGGAATATTTTTTTGAGAAAATTCAGACGGGTGCGTCATAAATTATTTGTGGAAAAATATAATTAGTTGGGAATTAGATCAGCAAATAGTTCAAAAAATTTTCGAGAACTTCACATAAAAAAGGAAACTATTAAAAACTAAAAAAGAAAAAAAAAATGAAAAGTAACCTAATTTAGATATTTTCTTTATACAACTAAGAATAAATGTACTCCGAGTCAAAACATGCCTGAAATATAGTTTCTCTGTGATGCTTCTGGGGAGACTAAAAAAGTAATGCTTCGGTATGTAATACGTTAAAAATATTTTCATTATTTTATTGTAACAAAATTGTGTTGTTATAACGCTGAGATAAATTTATTTTAATATAGTTAGTCACTTTTCCTAAATATCGTACTTTCTTCTGAACTTATTAATTTTAAATTAGCTTACATTGTTGCTGGCGCCACCTTTCGATACAAAGCGTAAATATTTCGAAAAGTATATGAAGGAAAAATATTTCATTTTACACTACAAGTATAACATAAAAATAATTATAAAACGACACAGAAATATTTAATACATATTGAACAACAGAAATATATCTCCCAATAGCAATGGTGCGTTTACAAGGTCGGAACTGTTGCACTTGCGAGGGGTCCCAAGCAAGACCATAAGTGCCTCAAGGGGCATGCAAAAAATCACATCATAAAGATTTTACAGAATTATGTAAGTGTGCGCCAATAAACTCATGAAATCAATTTTTCCGTAATTATTGTAGTCTTTCCATATTTGTATATACATATTTTACAGTACAGAAATAACAGAAAATATAGTATTCAGTCGTTTGTTTATTAGGGTGAGTTCTGGTAAGTGCGTACCCTTTTTTGCAAAGTTCATGTTCTCAGGGATGCTGCTCTGTTGAAAAATCTTGTACAGTCACAATTTTTTTTAGTTTTCTTTCCAGATCCTTTACTAAGATTTTCAAGCATATATGTCAAATAAACCATAAGCATAGGTTTTGTGACCTGGTTTATGACACCTATTCTAAGGTACGCACTTTCCCTACCTAGCGGGGTAAGTGCGTCCACCTTAAATTATGTGAATATGAGCAGAAAAAAACTTCTGGCACATATTAAATATGTTAGGTAGTTGCCTTGGGATAATTCCTAATACTATAGATCAGCACTTGCTCGCATGGATGAAACGCAATCAGTGATATTGCACGTGTTTTGCGAACAACTGTGATTTGAAGATTGAGATAGTTGTGTCTGTGATTCTTCCTCTGTCCTTTTAATAAGACCAAGTGAAGAAATGTAAGTTGTTTTTATTTAGTAATAATCACTCATAGTCTACATAGTTTATTTTGGTTAAATACATTAATCAGTCTGTGTTTAAGCCAGGGTTCGCACTTACCCCTTCTTAAATGTAAGATGAGACATGTGCGTCCAATAGCTTTGTTGTAAGTGCGTACCCCTGTGATTTTCTTTAATTCTATTTGTATGGTAGATCGTTAGGAGAACTGAGTGAACAATTCGTTTCTTTCTTTTTTTTTTCTTTTTTTGTTGAATAAATACGGTTTTAAAATATTTTTCTTATTAGAATCAGCAGCAGTAAGAAAAAACACAAAATAAAGAGCAAAAAAAAAAGAGAATAATTGATCATGATGTGAAACTTGTACTTTTTTTTCTTGTACATTCAAATAGTTTTTCACAAGATGTTCTTTAATTTTCTTAAATATAATTTATTCATTACTCCACCTTCGTTTTTTGAATCAGTTGGTTCCTTATTTAGTGTTTCACTTAATTTCATTGCTTCATTTGTCATTCTGGTTTAAATTAAGTATAGCTCATGATCGCTATTTTCAACGAAAAATTTACTAACTGATATCTAAAAGCCAATATATTTCAGAGGTAATGAATAAAATGGAAATCTTATGCCGCATTCAATGTTTATATAAATACTTGATGGAAATGACGTCGGATTTATAATCGGTTTATAAAAGAGTTATAAGCAAAATTAAAAGTGAATTTCGAGAGTCGGATTTTCCACGTAATGGTACACACTTGCCCCATCATAATGGTACGCACTTGCTCCGCATAATAGTACGCATATGCCTCATGATAATGATACGCACTTGCCCCATCATAATGGTACGCACTTACCCCCACCTTACTTTAAAGAAAGGGAAAGTGCGTACCGTCATATAAACAAATTTTAGTTAGAGTATTTGATCAATATACCCCATGTATGTTATTAGTAGCTATTACTCAAAAGAAACAACTTGCATTTCTTGACTTCAATTGCTTGGTATGACTATAAGAGAAACTGAAACAAAACCTTCTGAATCTTTACTTAAGAGTTTTTTTTGAAGACATTTAAGTTATCCCTGATTGTGTTTCGTCTATTGAATCCAGGCCTGAATTCTACCTATTGAAATTATCATTAGACAGTTATCTAACATAGTCGATGTATTGCAGAAGCCATTTCAAGACAGTGTTCATATAATTCCCAGTGGACGCACTTACCCCGTGGACGCACTTACCAGAACTCACCCTATTTATTATTAGCTATGATGACCAATAGTTTTTGTATCTGTGAAAGAGTAATATTTGTTTCCAAAATTCGTTATATGTATAGATATCTAACGAATACATGTTTAAATATCAATTAAATTGATTTAAGTTAGTTGAAAACTTAAAAAAAAAAAATTTCCAACGATTTTTTAAAAATGTACATATAAAGAAACGCACATGGGATTTCTATAAGTCATTCAATTTTATATTTTACAATTTTTAAGTTATATACATTGAAAAAAAACTAGCAGATTGCAATTATGCGTAAAACCCGACGAAAACTAGTTGGACTTTAGCTTCTGCTTATGTTTTTGAAAGTATATAAAAATTTGGTCTAAATTCTGTATCTCAAACTTTCTCTAGCTCAAGAAACTCTACTTGTAATTCCGCATAGGAGTCTGGGGCATATTTTCCAAATGAATTGAAATACTAGTTCCACAAAAGGGGTGTGGGTGGTGGATGTATTTCTTAGTATATTCTTGCATTAAAGAATCAAAGAGAGATACAATGTTTTATTTCAATGTCTAGACATTATAAACCGACTATTTCGAATATCCAATGTGGAAGCACAAAATTCGGACTACGTTTTGTGTTGCAATTTTAAAATCGTTGTGCTGTTTTTTTTCAAATCCGCGTTTTTTACTATTAATTAACACAAGGACTAACTTTTATTAATTGCGCATAAAAAAAATCAAAATGCCGCTTGCCGCCTCGGGGCCGAATGTTCCTAAACTTTGACATCATTTTCTCTGCTTTTTTTCTTCGAATCTACTTTTAAGTAATTGACCATGCAGCCAATCTCCTCTAAGTTTTTCAACACATTTTGAGCACGAACACTTGTCGTCTTTTAAGGAACATTTTTAAAACATTTAACTAAAACGAAACATTTTATATTCAACTTAGTAGCTCAATCATATTACATGTACGAATAAATAAACTGCTGAAGACAAAAATTGGAAAACTAATTATCTGTTTAAAACAAGCTATTCTTTCCATACCAGGTGTAGGTAAAGAACTTGAATTTTTAACTTGAAAGCAGGGACAGAAAAAAAAAAGAAAACCAAATCTGAACTTTCGAGACTGAACTGGAGACTAATGTGATGTATTAAAGGTATTTCATCACTTAAAAACAGTAAAATTCTTATTATAATTTAAAAAAATAAGCATGATTTTTTTTTTCTTTTAAAAAGTAGCTTCCTTCGGAAATTTGAACTTTACCTTGCATAGGAAAAAGCAAAGCAGATCTCGCAATCTTATTTCAAATCAAAACAAAATTATAATAATAAATTCATAATTAGTTCAAACAGCGTATTTATTAGGCTTTTGGTAGTTAGTTTACAGAGTTTCATCGACATCGTCAACTTTTGGGTACAACAAAATCGCTTATTTCAAATTAAGTACTTTAATGGTTTTAGAAAAACCAGGATTGAGAGATACGGGAAAATCACTGAGGATGTCCTCGTTTTCCGCTTTTCTGGATAATACATTTTTTGGGAGGGTATAGCAGTTACGATATTTTTAATCTTAAGGGTTGTTCTCCTTGGATATTATTGTATTTAAAAAAAGGAATTTTGAAACTGATTTTCTGTTTATGCCGAAAACATTTTATCTGGCACCAGTACAACTACGCTCTGTTAGATATTTGACTGCTTCAATGAGAGGTAATCTAAATTTTGAAGATTTTTTTTTTGTCATTTTAAAGGCTATATGCCCAAAATGTCGCGGGCCAAAATGTCGTGGCCAAAATGTCGCCGGGAAAAATGTCGCGGGCCAAAATGTCGCTGGTCAAAATGTCGCCAGTCCAAAATGTCGCGGTCCAAAACGTCGCGGGAAAAAATGTCGTCGGTTCAAAATGTCGCGGATAAAATGTCGCCGGTCCAAAATGTCGCCGGTCAGAAATATCGCCGGTCCAAAATGTCGCCGGCCAAAAATGTCGCAGGTCCAAAATGTCGCCGGTCTAAAATGTCGCCGGTCCAAAATGTCGCCGGTCCAAAATGTCGCCGGTCCAAAATGTCGCCGGTCAAAAATGTCGCGGGCCAAAATGTCGCCAGTCCAAATGTCGTCAGACAAAAATGTAGAAGGTCCGATATTGATACACTTTGTCCCAAAAATTAAAACATACGAAAAGGCTTTTTTTCACCAAATTAGCAAAAGATTGTTAATTGCTGTTGATGAACGTGTGCGTTAACAATAGCATGAACTAAAATTTTTGAAAAATACTATAAAAAATTTACCCTTTCGGCTTGTAACTGTTTCGAGCGTTTTCCAAGAAACAAATAGTTTTTAAATAAGCGTACGTTATTTATTTACAATAGCTTATTTCACCGTGACTCGCTATCTACCAACTTTAAAACGAATAGATTAGCAGCCCAAGACAAGTTTAATTGATATCGAAAAGAAAATTTAAGTGTTAAGAAAGAAGTTGAAGAACAATGAAATGAATAAGACAGATATACAATGTTTGAAACTTGGCTTTTGTTAAAATTTCTTACATGATGGAAAGCAAGTCTATATTATTTAATAATAGAGATGTTTTTATTTTCTTCTACATATAATGTGTAAAAGAAAGTATTGGATCAGTGAAAAATTGTCAATTTGGAAGAATTTACACGTTCTGACATGTGCTGAATTCAATTTTACCGTTTATTTTTTTAAAGGAAAATTTGTAAGTGTGTATCTGCGTGACCCATTTTTTGGGGCGACTCTACCTCAAAACTTACTGCATGAATTAGAATAAAATTTGGTACATACATGTACCAATATGTGATTCAGTGCTGATTGTTTTTTGCCGCTAGTTCTTCCAAGGGAGTTTTTACATACAAGAATGTAATGGAACGTTTTCAGCATAGCGTGATTACTCTGTCTGAAGAAGGTTCAGACTAGGGCTGCGACATCGATGTCGATGTTTTTGGAAGAACATCTATATTTTTACCATCGATGTTTGAGGGTCGATGTTTTTCCAACATCGATGTTTTGGAAACATGTATATTTTTACCATCGATGTTTGAGGGTCGATGTTTTTCCAACATCGATGTTTTGGGTTTGATGTTGCTTTCATACATACATGAAATATACAAACATGCATACATACAAACAAACCCACATGTGAAACTAATAGAAGCTTATTAAAAGGAAGAAATTTAGCGTCCCTGGCCCCTAAGTACAGCCCCGAAAAAACTATATCATTACTTCAGTACTGAAATAATTCAAGCTTTAGAAGAAATCAATTTAGGTACATTTTTGTTAATAAATTAAGCTAATTTTCTAAACTGCTACGTTAAAAAAAAGTTACAAAACATGTGTGTTTATCACACCATGATAGGCTTATTTGTAAAATTGAGCTATATAATTAAGCTGCATTGAATTTGTGAATTACTGGCTGCATTAAATCTGTACTATGCACTTAGCGTCATTTTGGAACGGCTATATTTTGGACTGGTGACATTTCGGACTGGCGGCATTTCGGACCGGCGACATTTTGGACTGGCGACATTTTGGCCCTGCGACATTTTTGACCGGCGACATTTTGACCGGCGACATTTTGGCTCTACGACATTTTTGACCCAAGACATTTTGGCTCGGCGACATTTTGGCCCGGCGACATTTTTGACCGGCGACATTTTGACCCGGCGACATTTTTGACCGGCAACATTTTGGACCGGCGACATTTTGGGCACGCGACATTTTGAACCGGCGACATTTTGGGCACGCGACATTTTGGACCGGCGACATTTTGGCCCGCTACATTTTGGCCCGCGACATTCTGGCTCAGCGACATTTTGGACACGACATTTTGGCCCGCGACATTTCGGCCGCGACATTTTGACCCCAAACCATTTTAAAGACGTAAGACAGTTTTATAAAGCGTTTTATTTTATCTGAGTGCAAAAATATTTGATTTTTTTGATATAGAAACGTTGAATTCCTTTTATTAATTTTCATTTGAAACATACAAACTTATTACACTTTTTTTTTTATTTTTTTGTTTACATTCTTTTGTTTTTTTTATAAATAATTAACTTTCCTTTATAGTATTTTTTTTCGTAATTCCGAAATATTATGTTCAGCTACTTGAACCCAAGTCTTTTGCTAAGACAAATATATTTTCCGTCTTTTTCTTAATTTTGTAATTAGTTTTTCCTAACTTTTAAATTTCATTTGGTTTTAAAGGCTTTAAATTTAGCTGAACCTCGTGGAAGAAGTTTTAATATGTGTGTTGTGCCATTTATTATTATTAAACTCATTTTAGTATTTTTTTTGAGCAATCATCAACATGCTTCATAATGTTGCTGACATAAATTTGTAATATTTTTTCAACTTCAATTCCTTGAAATGACAAAGTTCATCGGGAATTTTAAAGTTAAAGGAAACATGTATTACTTATTAAAAAAAAGAGAGATTTAACAAAATTTAATAATAGTAATTTTACTTCTCAAAAAATAAAACTAAAAATCTCGTTTCAAATGTAAAGTAATCCCTAGGGACGCTTCAAAATATTCAAAAATAAAGTCTTGGGTAAACTAAAATTACATGGTTAGAACTCAAATTCATTTCAAATTTGATAAAGAGCCTTTTTGGAATTTTCCCATAAATTAAAGAAAAATGCCAAACGGGCTATTGTGATACATTTTTCACTGATAAAATTCTAATGACTACCGCAATGTCAAATATTTTAAATTGCAAATTATTTTCATTTTTATTTTTAATCTGCAAATTGTAGAAGAGAAATCGAGCATTATAAAACCACATGGGTATAGTTTCACGGGAATTTTCAGTAGCAACAACAATACTGATTCGTTATTATAAAATAAGGTTAAAATATAAATTAATGTAACACAGTTGATATACGTTTTAAAAATTGCGCTCTCAATAATTAAATGAATCCATTACTTTAGTTGGGAGAACGAAGGAAATCTTTCGAGATGTAGTAAAAAAAAAAAAAAAAAAAAGAGAATACTTTTGCCAAACAACGAACTTGCATGGGAAACAAAACACAATAGACACCAAATTTCACCGTTGGCTTTTTGCAGCTCATTTATAAACATAAACGTTGTTTAATGTTCGCAAATAAGATATTAGTGCTATAAAAATGTAGATGAAATTAAGGCTTTAGTATATTGCATCAGTTTTTTTTTCAGTGAAGCATGGCGTATATAAAGTACAGTGGCTTATAGATACAACTGCTTATTTAATATGTAAAATGTATTCTAAACAAAAATCTGCTATCTGTTGCATTAGCGTGCAAAGAAATACAAATAATCATTATTTACGGGAGATCAGATTAGAAAAGAAACTCAATATACTGATGAAATAGTTTCAACGAAGGGTGTATTCAATGGTTCTTTTTATTTAACTCGACATTCCAAGGGCCTACGAAAATATGTCGATTTATGAGGGTGTCAACATACCGCGGTTCCTTATTTTCAACTACTACGTGTGTATTGAGTGGAGGTAATGTACCATTTTACTTCTATATAATTGAACAAATATTATACCGTAAAATGGGGTTAATCGGAATACTTTTCAGCTTTGATTGTAAAAAAAGCAGTTAAAAGATTTTTTTTAATTTTATTTTTTGGATAAAAACTTCGGTCTTGCTTTACTTTTGATATTCCAAGCAAAGACAAAAGATTTTGAACAATTACTATTAAAATATATAGCAAATTATGGGTGTTCCGAATCACCCCGCTGATAGGGGTCAATCGGAACACTTGTTAAAATTTTTATTTTTTTCAATTTAATCTGTAATAGGTCTCACAAACATGAGTAATATTGATGGGGGAGAATAAGAACAGATAATTACTGTCAAATAAATGTATAATTTCAGTACCAGTAAACGTTTATAATTTGTGAAAATTCAAAATAATTTTGAACTTATGAAAAATGAAAAGTAATTTTAAGAAATACTTTTGAATTGAAATACAAAGATTTAACATGAATGGAAGTCACTCATGTCGTCCACAAATATGTACTTGTCCTTAAAACTAGCAATTGTGACTTGGCTTAAGTTTTTTCATAACATCTCCTGGGATGAACTCTACCTTTTCTTTAGTTTTTTGAAATTTCTGGGTTTCGGGGATTGTCCTGAAAGATTTTTTCGCTTATTCATCACTGTCTGTGTGCTGGACGTTTACTACATAAAGTCTATGTGACTTTCCCCCTTTTATTTTAAGTAAAAAGAAGTCTCCTGGAGAAAAAATCTTTTGAAATCTGCAACTTTTGTCATTCTAAGATCTAGTTGCTCACGAGAAGGGATAAACAGTAATAAATCCTTGTCCTTGTCTTGATTAGAAGAATTAGGGTTAGAATCTTGAGTTTTCAAACAGTTTCCTTCAAATAAGTTTGAATTGGAACAACAGAACTAAGTGTTCCGATTCACCCCGCAAATTTTTTTCCTATGGCATTTTTCAGAATTCTTCACTTTTATGACACAATTTATAAAAAATGTAAATTCTAATGTGGTATTCTGTTGTTCAGATACATGTATAATTGAAACATACCACTCATAGTTTTTAAATATAAGAAGGTTTGTTCTTGCATATGAAGTTTTGCAGTCTATGAAAATGTGATGTTTTCTAGCATTCAACGTGCAGCCCTCTTTAGAAGCCAGTAGCGTTGCCAGATTGACAAAAGTAATTTTTTCCTACTTCCTATGATCTTACCTTTCTAAAAAAAAAATTCATGGCGAAAAATACTCAATAGTATATTTATGAAGAATTTCTTTGTACGGTCGGGAAGTTTTGTTCCGATTGACCCCGCTGTTCCTATACACCCCATTTTACGGTACTAATTTGTGATTAAAAACGTGTTTATTACAAATAGTTTTTCTCATTTGTTTCTTTGATGCTCAAAGAGTACCCACAATTATAAAAACTGAAAAGAAAAAGGCAGAGAGCGAGGGTGGGAGATGGATGGCGTAATTGTGAAAACAGGCCTCCTACACTCACATACAGAACCAAATTAATCAGGTTCAAATATGTTGTACTAGGTTCTTGGACTTGTAAGGATTTTTATCAAAACAAGGGTTATAGTAATAAGACAGATAAGAAATGTGAGGAGATTTTTTTCCCTGTTGGATTCGTTTATTAAAAGTATTGGTTTGTGTTGATGTCTTTTTTCTTTTTAATTTATCCCCCTTCTTTTTCTGATCCAGGAAAATCAAATAATATCAGAATAAGCATAAATGCTGCCATGTTGCAATTTTAAATCAAGTGCACACCCTTTTTTAAAATAGAACACTTCAAAAGGTGCTAGGTGTGCTAATCATAGCTTTCCACGTTGGGCAGTATCGTGATTGATCGTTTAAAGGTTATGTTTTCAAGATCTCATACAGCATACTCTTCAGATTAAAGAAGCAATTTATCAAGTATTTGCCAAAAGTTGGAGACTTTTAAATAAGTTTGATCAAAGTTTCCAAAATTTCTGAAGCTAAATTGAAAGAGGGACTATTCACAGGACCTGGCATGCGTAAATTTTTATCTTACCCATTGTTTTTTGAATCAATGAATTAATGAAACTGAAAAGAAGCCTAGAACTCATTCAAGTATGTGCTGGAAAAGTTTTTGGGAAGTAACAAAGACTCTGGCTGTTAAAACATCGTTAAGTGGATGTTGGGTGCATTCAAAGTTCAGCACTGCAACATGAGTTTAAAAATCCATTTTCTACATTCACATGTAGAATATTTTCCTGAAAACCTTGGTGACTTTAGTGAGGAACGGGATGAAAGATTTCATCAATATGTGAAAGACATAGAGAGACGTTACCAAGGAAAATGGGAGGTAAATATGATGTCAGACTACTGTTGGATGCTCAAGCGGAAAACATAAGAGTTCCAACCAGCAAAAACGCACCAATATGAGTAACAATGAAAAGAAAAAAAAAACGGTTTTACCCGAAAAAGGAGTAAACAATAAACGTGATCTACTTTTTAAAATGTGTTGTAATGAGTAAAAAAGTTGTACAGCTGTTTTTCCAATAAATATATGATTTTACAGTACAGAACCTTTTATCCGGGAACCAAAATACCGGGAAACCAGAAAACCGGCAACATTTTGTCGATTTTTCCGCCACTTTTTAAACTACGCATTTTCGGCAATTTCTAAAAAATTCGGAGTTTTTTTTTTTTTTGTTTTTCTCTTGAAATACCTAAATGAATATGAACGGTTTCTTCATAAATACCATATAAGTGGCATATAGCTCAGAAATTTTTAATATTGTAATATCTATAAGCACTTCTGGATCGTTTTCTCGTCAGATTTTAAGATGCATTACTATTTGTTATAGTTACTTGGGTTTTATAAACAATTGGCAAATATCGCTTCGTAGCGATCCAGAAAACCGGGAAATTCAGTTATCCGGGATAGCTGTGGTCCCAAACATCCCGGATAATTGGTTCTCTACTGTATTTGCAACTTTTATTATTTGACTTTGTCAATCAACTCCTCACGTGTTGCAAAAAATATGTACGTGGTAGAAAAAATGTAGGTCATATTCGGATTCAGCACACCGAAAAGCATTAAAATCAGTCAAAACATCCCATGCATCTGTTCGAATTCTTTTTTTTTTTTGCAGACCTGTGTAATTTTTCTTGTCTTTCTTTCCTTCTTTCCGTCCTTGTTTTTTTTTTTTTTTTTTTTGAAACAAAAACAAATAAATAGGATAAAGACCTACGGCTGTTTCTTCTGGATACTAGTGGGAGCTCTCAAGAAGAGCTCATTCTGAAAAATAATGAATTGACTGACATATGAACATTTTTTTTAAATAAATTTTATCAGTTTTATGATTTTACAACTTTGCTATGTTTTAAGTATGTGTAGTATAAAGCAACCTAAAATTTCTTATTTCAGGGTAAGAAAGCTGTCTTTATTCAATTACATTCGTGATAAATTTGCAGCCCAATTCATATTTAAGTACAATGCTTTAAAAAGTTATTATTCCACGGACTCTATAACGTCTTTCTGGGTTTAACTCGAACCATTACTTCCTATTCTGAAACCGATCAGTTTCAATGAAGACCGAATAAAATATCACCTCAAACGCGTTTGCCACTGACAGTTCAAAGGAAGACAGATGCAGGAGCGACCTTTGATTTATTGTCTGGGATCCACATACATGTATAAATCCTCATGAAAGCGTACACATTGTTACCGCATATGTATTGTAATCGATCATAGTGATCTTTTAAAGAATTCGGACTTTTTTCGGGGCTTCCACAGGTTCTGTGACTTCGAATATGACAGCAGACGAAGCTGCAATATATTTTGTGGAGAAATCTTTTGGAAGATAAGCCACATGAGCTGTGAGAAGGACAAGTTTTAAAAATTGTCTGTTTTTTTATTTTTTTTAATAAGATGCTTAGATTTAAAAATGTACTTCTTGTTACAAAACATGATGTCCTAGGAGGAAAGATAAAGGAGAATGGAATTGATGTACATTATTTATGTTTTGGTCAAGATTTTAAACTTTTATGAACAAAAAAAAAAAAAAAACCGTTTTTCAAACCAATCGTTAGCCCTTAATTTTATCTTTTATGGGTTCAGTAACTAAAAACATGAAATGCAACGCCTTTCAGTTAATTGGCAAAAATATGTACTGAGTTGTAACGATGCAAAATTGTAAAATGTTCAATAATTGTTTAACTGTTTAACAACAATCTGGTGTCAGTTATTTTGCATCGGTATAGACGGAAAAAAAGAAAAATATTTCATTTCAAATGTTTTTCGCATCATCTTAACTGCTTCTTTCTCTTACACGAACATTTTTGACGTAAACTAAAGCAAGGATGTTTTGTGTTTATAACTGATAAAAATAACATAAGAAAATTGCTACGATTTTCGTCAATAATGCAATGTTTTACTTTTGGGTAATGTTTGTAAACATTTGTGAAAGGTCAGAATTAAAAGATTAGAAAAAACGGTAGGGAGAAAAACGTAAATAATAAACTAATAAATTAATAAATGAATGAATAAACTAATGAATAAACATAATAAATTAATAAATAATCAAATAAATACATTTAAAAAATAATAAAACTCCCTGAAGTTTTTAATTTTTAATTACTAGTTCATACAGAGTTATTGTCCAACGACTTAAAACTCCTTTTAAAATCCTTTTGAATTTACTCTCTCCCTTGATATGCTTTTCAGCTGTGAAAGCTAACGGAGTTTTCAGACCGTATCAAAATTTGCAAGGAAATTTAAAAGCGGCATAGCAATAGGAAACGTATTGAACATTAAATTTGAATGATGAGTCTCCCCAATTTATTAAATTTCTGCAGTATGCATGCAAACTAATGCAGAGTCTCTATTAAACGGGTAAAGAGCATTTTAGGAAAAACAAGAAACTAGAAACGAAAGCGCACAACCAGACCTCATACCGACCTACATGCAAAATTTCATTATTTGACCTTTTCGAGGTGAATGAATTACATATGTACATGTGAACGCATACATAGAAGATACATCATGAGAAAGCACGTGATTAGTACCCAAGTAGCATCAACTCATCGGATTTTGCTCGGCCGATCATCGAACTCTTCGTAAACTGATCCCGTAACGCACGATGACATCGTTCCGATCAGTATCCGAGCACGGTTTTCGATGAGCTACTTTTCATCGGAAAGCGATATCCTTCCGATCAACTTTTCCGATGAAAATAAGCCGAGCATCCAAAATTGATCCTAAATTCATCGGCACGGGACTGCACTGCTCGTAAATTGCTCCAAATCTTATCGTATTTTGAGCAACACTCATTGGAATTTGTTGCTCGGATTCTGTTTGGCCGATGAGACAAATTGGAGCAATTACCGATGAGAACTCATTGAATCCGATCATCGACCGATGAGAATTTCATCGGGTTTCAATGAATGGCCGATCATCGGCCGATGAGATTATTCTGCTGGGGTAATTCAGAGAGAGTGTTAAAAAATAGTTTGGCTGCTCATACGTAGGCGAATAAATATAAATATCGGGCCAAACTTTAAATGAAGGAAAATCTTTAGTACAATATTTCTTTTACTTACAAGGAAGTGAACAGTTCAAGTACTAAAATGTTTTGAGGAATTTTAAGTTATTCCTTTCGGGTACATGAAAACAAGAAAGAATACATCTCCCAAAACCATTACAGAGCTTTCAGACCGTATAAAGATTTGTTTCTTAAATCACCTGTAAGAATAAAATGTATTCGATGCTAAAGAACAAACTCAAAAATTTTGAGAAATTGAATGCTAAGGTTCAGCTCCATGAAAAATTGCATCACAGAACTGCTATAAGAATATGTATTTTTCCCACTTGAAACTTTTCACCATGAAAAACATTCAGGCATTAAGGAATTGTCTGGAAATCTGTAACCTTTTCTTTTCAGTTATAAAATAAATGTATGGATGAGAAACATACATAAGTACTCAAAACGAAAAAAATTAAGCCGTTGTTTTTTTTAGGGATTTAACATAAAAATGTATTCTAATGGAAACAAAAAAGTTTTACATTGCAATTGTGAGCGATATTTTAACTAATAAAAGATTTTAATGTATTTTTACTACAAAAATAAGTTATGAGAATGAATTAGTGTATAATCAGAAAATAGTTGTGGGCCATGAGGCAGCGTAGGAATGGGACGGCTGTGTTGATGGCAAAACAAATTGTGAAAAACCATTTCTAGCTGGCTCAGTAAGCGTAGCAAGTTTCAGATATTCCTTGATTCTGATATACTACATATACTCTATAGAATTTAGAAATAACTAATTGCATTTTATTTCGGATCAGTGCAACAATCCATTGTATCTTATCTCTCTCCCATACTTTAAAATCGATTAATGTGTATTTTGTTTAAAGAAAATAACATTTTATAATAAGCGAGCAATTTTAAAACTATTGATTTCGCTACGCGAAATAACAAGAACCAAAAACTGTTTTTCTAAAGCAAATTTAGTTCATTTGTAGGAGAGGGTAGCATAAAGTGAGTAGACATTCGTATGCCGCCGCATGGTGCTTACCTTACGAAATTATTGCTACTCAATGTGTCCTGTTTTCATTCTTTACGAATAATAAAAAACGGCATACTAAACATAAAATGCTTTAAAACCAGTAGTACAGCGTCCTGCATAATGAATAGCAGGATATAAAAGAGACAGAACGTCACTAGAAGTTGAAACAGTTTTTGAAGAAAAAAACGTTGAAAACAAAGGGAAATGTATGCCGCTTATTATACCGCACATAGCATTAATTTGTTTTGAATATGATGCCATACAGAAGCTCGCCCTCACGATCAGCGCTTTTCTCCAGGCTTCGAATGCAAAATTATTCCATCCGGTACAGCGTGTTTAATGGCATCTTTTCCACAACTGATTGTTTCTGTAAAGATACCCAAAGCAACACATTGTTACTCCTTGGCTGAACTTAAGAAAAGGGTACGTAATGCTACAGAGGATATCATATTTGACTTTTCTGGATCGTGTGATGTAAGCCTTTATTAGAGGCATGGGGAAATACGCTGAACGTGATGGCAGCCATTTGTATGGTGTCATATTCAAATAGGATGTACGGTATTTTAAATGGTATACATTATTCTTTGTTTTCAATGTTTGTTTAAACAAAATTTTCAATTTGTTTCGGTGTGCCGTCTTTTTTATATCATACTATTTATCATGTCGTATCCCGTTTTATTAACCAAGAAGTTATATTTACACGCAAACAAGCGCGTATATGCAATTTCGATTGAAAAGTTGCCCCTTTGTCGTATGTTCCCCATTGCAATAATTTCATAGATTTAGTGTATTTAAGTAATATTTTTATGTGTGAAAGCTATCTAATAGTTTTATTATGTCTTTTAAACACTAATTAATAATACATGCTTTAGCAGCAAATTAAACTTAAAAAGAAGAAAACTTGCAAAAAGCAGAATTAAAATGGTTTATTGCTATTATAATTATTTATGTATTTATTTTAAAGTTTTTTGTACTATACATTTCACTACGTTGAAGCATAACTGTTTAAAGCATAACTGCTTGAAATTTCCTGACGCTTTACAAAGCATCATCTTTTTCTGGCAGTTGATAATTTAACAGAAACTTCATTTTCTCATGCAGTTCCAAAAGGCATTTTTTATCATCAAGTCATAATTGTGATTGCTATTTTCCCCTGAAAATATTTCCAAACTGATTATCGGAAGTTCCCATGATTAATGACAGCAGAACCGATAGTTTGTTCATGGTTCGTTACATTCTTTGTGCTATGCTTGTTTCGGAGAGCTTAAAGTACTACATGTCACTTCTGATGACATACTTCAGTGCATATAATTTATGTTGCATACTCATGAATGGGCTATCAGCTACATTTTTACTTAACTCTATTTGCAGATTATTGAACATAATAGTGTGTACTTAATGTTTCATTAATAAAACAATTCAGCAAGCCATCTATACATTTTTCGTGATTATTTTATATATTTTATGTCTTTCAGAAAGCAAAAAATGTACTAAAGAGGGAATATCATTGTTTTTGATTATGTATTTTGTCAGCTTTATATTGTTTAGGAAAGTGTTCAGCAGCTAATGTCAAAACAATTTCTATGCTTTTGTTACAACATACCAATGGATATAATGAATAAGAAATCATCGAAAGCTGTCATTGGCTTTTTTCAGTACTATCAATAGAATTAGTACCATCAGAAGAAGAAAGGAACTATATTTCATGCGTTTGCATTGCATACGTACGCAAATGCATACACACACTCATTAAAATCGTCTGCGTTTGCTTTTTTTCTCAATTTCGCTTTGAAATGAGGTGTACCTGTACATATCGTTTTTCCCAAGCGAGTATGTTTTCTTCTCTTATACTAAGACTTTCACATTGATAAAATATTTGATTTTTAAGGTAAGGCTAACCTTGTTTCCTTTTTTAAGTTATTTAACTATTTGACCTAGTCAACTGTATCAGTTAGAGTTGGAAAAGTACATTTTTTTTTCCTTTTGCAATTAAATATGCGTAAAAAAATATTCAAATTAATTAGGTTGTAAAACTGGTTCCTACATCTCAGTTCCCAATAATTTGAAATACATTTTACAAAAAAACTAATGTTATTTTTGTGGTTTAGAATGTTTACATGAAAATTTGTTTGAAAGAATGCACATGTTTTGATAAAATGTCTATAATCATAATGAAAGCTTTATTTGCAATAAATGCTTCAAATGAAATATTCTACGAGCAGGATAATACTATTGTTTAGTTTAAGATGTCGAATTGATATTTAAAAATATTTTCCTATAGTGTTATAATAAAAAATAGCGCAATCACATGGCTCAAAATGTTTACAGTGATGTAAGTCATTTTTAGAAGTAGTAGTAGATAACCAATTAAATGTACATTATTCCGATTGAACCTAAATTAATTAACATATTGTCTCATGAGAACAGTTAATTTTCAGACAAAATTTTCATTTCTTTTAGTTTCTGCTTAATGTCACATTGGCATAGATGTCAACAAAACATAATTAATTTCCTAACATTCAATCTGACAACTCTTTTAGCTGTCCAGGTAATTGCTTGAATGTCTGATTAAGCAAATGCATGGGAACCGAAATATATGATGTCATTTCAAAGCTACTCGAAGTAATTTCATTACCATAGGAAAATTTATGGTAATTAATAAAGCACTTATTTCATCTTTCTGCTTTGAATTGCTGATAAGGTAGTGGAAAAATACAAATAACACTAGGGGCTTCGTATTTTTCTACTAAAAACAATTAAAATGACAATACACGCAGTTCGCTCAAAAATGTGACGCTTTTAGTAATTTCTTTACCACTTTTGCTGAAGATTTTTTTTCTCTCAATCAATTACGTAATTTTCTGACTTTAGAGCTGGGGAGTATTTTTTATTGTGATATCTATGTAGGATGGGACAAAAATACTACCAAACAACGTTGCTAAACTTTAGAAGTTTTTTAAGTAAAACGAAAAAATAAAAATTGAATAAATATGAACGAAAAAATACTACAATTAAAGATATTTTTATGGACTTCTAAAAAGATAAAGCAAAAGATGATATTTTTAGATTATATCCTGGCATTGATACTCATGTTACGAATATTTTTGGAAGGAATTAGATAATCCTTCCATGCGGAGGAGTCCAGGATGAGCGAAATGTGATTTGGTTTTTTCAGCAAATTGTACATATATCCTTTAAAATCGAAGCGAAATATTGTGCTCTAACATTTGTAAGTTGTGCAAAAATATCCCAGTATAGATGCTATTTTTGTTTCTGAGTGATGCATTGGTCTAACAGAAAAGTGCGTAAAATTTGCGTGATAGTAGGACGTTGTAGACCAAAGACTTTGTTCTTATGTGTCACACTAAATAATTATGAGTTCGGAGAATTCTGAATTAGAAGTGTTTGCGCTTCTTTGTGCAGTATTTGTTGATTTTTGATTTATGAAGCGCATATGTTCGTTAAAAGGTAAAAGTTTATGCTTCATAGTGAAAAGTCACGTGGATTCATCATGTGCATTAGGGTGGGGCGAAAAATAAAAAAAAATTCAGATCAACTTCTAATAGTTGCTAAAAGTTGTCTTTGGTGATAGTTAGCTTTTGTGCAAATTTTGAGAAAAATCGGTTAATATCTTCAGGGGCCGCTGCGATCGCGAAAGTTTTATCATAGCTTTTATAGGGATTTTATGGTTAAAATATGAAAAACAATGCCGTTAGCTAATTTCATTGCATGTTTTTTTACTCATAAGATATATTCATGCATTAAAAGCATTTGAAATAACTCACAAAAGTTATTTTATATGATATATTTATATTTCAAGCATCTATAAAGGAAACAAAACAGTGAAAAATAGTGATTTTTAGGACAATATTAAGTAAATACTGATTTTTTTTTTTACAAAACGTAAAATAAAATTATGAAACTGTAAACATATGACAACATTAAACAGCATTACTTAAAAATAAATGAAATATATTTTTAAAAATATGTACAAATGTACAAAACGTACATGATACGAAAATTTTACGTGCCACAGTTTGAGATTTCACAAAAAATCTTTTTTATTTTCAAAGAAAGGCAGTTCCTTTCGAGCCTTTAAACGTGCACGAACGAAACCATTTGTCGTTTCTATTCCACTTACGGTCAGTGATGCATCCGTCACCAACTTCACGCTATGTTCCACGAATTGAGTATGACAAGTAAATGTTCACAGGTTTCGTCGAAGTGTTGGAACATGTCGAAGAAAATGGGGAACATCTCCAGTTTTCAAGTCATGTAGCTCGTCTTCAGATGGCATCATTGTTATGGGAGGTTCTGCTATTAGCAAAGGTGACTAAATATAACGTCTTGAAACATTGTTAATAGGCCATTGCAGTGGTTAATATCTCAGCTTCATGGCAGTGAATTGCTTCTTCTCCACTTAGTAGTATACTCAGACGGATAAACAACTAGTCCCTCTGGGTTCAGCGGTTCCATTGACAAAATGTTGACAGACTGCGAATCCCTAACTATAGTGAAGATGAGGCAGTTGAGCGCAATATGCAAAACATGCCAACTATCAACCGAGCTGACCTAAGAACAGACCAGAAATATTTACTGGAAATATTTGAAGCCGTTATTAGTGGCACCGCTCCATACATCTTTCTGAAACAGTACCTAGTTCCTGGAGTCATTCTAGATAGCACATGACAGTCAATCGAATTTGTGCTTGAACATCAGCACAGAATATCTGGTAGCAAATTTAAAAATGCTAGTTTCAGTCATTGTTAAATATGCACCTTGCTGGTTTCTCATTAAGTGCAACTCATTGTGCAAGGATGGTGCACGAAATTTGTGGCAAGTTATTCTATAATTCGCATTGTTTTTCAGACGACCTGTTACATGTCATCGAGCCAGTTATTCAGAGAATAGCTTTTTTTTTTTGTATATGCTGAAAATATTTTCTGGCAATGTTAAATGATGATCGAAGGCATATACTGCAGTTAGTTTTTCGTCAAATTTTAGGAGTTAGAAACACCAATTCTGTGTATAGTAATGACATCCATACTTTTATCATTTTCAGATTAACTTTTCTTTAGACTATGCAGACTTGATACATTGGCAGTGTGAAAACGTGCTTGTAACAGAAGCTCCTATAATAATGATGTCATCTAAAGACGAGCTACTCGGTGAAAACCGAAGATGTTCAACATTTTCTTTGAAACATGCGGACATTTATTTGTCATATTCAATCCGTGGAACACAGCGTGAAGTTGGTGACGTGCACGGATGCATCACTGACCATAAGTGGAATAGAAACAAGGGATGGTTTCGTTCGTGCACGTTTAAAGGCTCGAAAGGAACTGCCTTTCTTTGAAAATAAAAAAAGATTTTTTGTGAAAGCTCAAACTGTGACACGTAAAATTTTTATATCATGTACGTTTTGTACATTTGTACATATTTTTAAAAACATATTTCATTTATTTTTAAGTAATGCTGTTTAATGTTGTCATATGTTTACAGTTTCATAATTTTTATGTCACATTTTGTAAAAAAAAACAGTTTTTACTTAATATTGTCCTAAAAATCACTATTTTTCACTGTTTTGTTTCCTTTTAAGATGCTTGAAATATAAATATATCATATAAAATAATTTTTGTGAGTTATTTCATATGCTTTGAATACATGAACATCTCTGAGTAAAAAAATGCAATGAAATTAACTAACGGCATTGTTTTTCATATTTTAACCATAAAATACCTTTAAAAGCAATGATAAAACTTTGCGATCGCAGCGCCCCCTGAAGATATTAACCGATTTTTCTCAAAATTTGCACAAAAGCTAACTATCACCAAAGACGACTTTTGCCAACTATTAGAAGTTGATCTGAAATTTTTTTTATTTTTCGCCCCACCCTTATGTACATTTATGTCCGTATGAACGGCTATTCTTACTATGGATCCCTAATATAACTGAATCTGAAGGTCTTGGGAAATGATAAAGAGTTTTAAGGGTTTTTTTTTGCAATCATGCATCATTTGTCACATTAATTTTGTTTTTAACAATAATATGTTAAGTATACAATATACATTTCTAGAAAAGGTATGTAGAATAAAATTTACAAGTTGGTTTGTTTTAATTATGTGATATAAAACTATGTGATATAAAACACATCATATACGGAAGGCATTTTTCAATGCAAAACTTTTTAATTTTTGACCTAAAGTTGCTTAACAGAAACAGTAAACTTGTAGTTAACTTTCTTGTCGTCCATACAATAAAGTATCCTGCAACAAGAGAGTTTCGAGGGATGTGAAAAAAAAAAGCAAAAAAAAAAAAAAAAAAATAATAATAATAATTTTATAAACACATTTTTGCAGACTCTAAAATAAAATTCAATAACATTAAATCACTAAAAAGTGCAGATTACTGCATTCACTTATCTTGGAGTTTCACGGATCTCCATTGTAAAAATGTTAGCCTTTGAATTAACAGATACCCGATAAAAGAAACGAGAATAAACAGCCGACTCTTTGAATAAGATAAATAGCAAATTAGCAGTCTAATTGAACTGTAAAATATATTATTATGGAATTTCTTAGGAAATTTGTTTTGCTGTTCTTTCTAGTGAGGAAACCTTGTATTAAATGTTAAACGCTGAGCTTCATTTTCTCTTGTTTGTTTTGTTAATTTAATTATTTTTGTTTTCAAACTGCCTACTGCTAATTTTTGTTATTTTTATTGGAGGTCTAAACATCCAAAAGCTCACTTTTTTTTGCATTTTAAAAGTGTTTTCTTGAAATCTCAAAACACCATGGTAATGCGATTTTATGCAATTTTAAGTTTTCTTTTCTTTTCACTTTTTTATCGCCTCCATCATTAATCTTAATGTTGCCAGCAAAACAACACACAAATAAATAAAGTAATTACAAGTAGTGAGGGGAAGGGGTCGTTGCTTAAATTTTAAAAACCTTACATTTTCTTTCGTTTGAAACTTATAGAACGAAATCAGTATATTATAATATTATCTGAAATTAAATTTTGGGACCGTAGTTAAATTTTATCTTTCCGGAAGTAAACATCAACTGTAACAACAATAGAAACTATTTCATCCTTAACTTCATTGGCTAACGTAGTTTCTAATGTGAAATTGCATACATTTTGCATATAACTTAGAGAAAGAGTTATATCATGGCTATTAAGTTCTTCCGAACATCGAAAATCTTTGTTATGTAATTACAGTTTTCTCTTGAGATTTCCTTTCTTTGTAGAATACCTTTTACTGGCGGAATCGAAAATCGAATTATTCTTTCACGTCAAAGAGAATTCTTTGAGCCGATCTAAGCTTTCAGCCTCGCGCCAAAATGTCTTCTTTTATTACAAGTATATGAGCGTGAAACTTCTCTTTTGATCCAAAAAAATTCTTTTTGGAAGTATTGTGAGAAAAAGAGTATTAGATTTCCAGCGGAGAAAAGTTTTATATAAAATGAAAACAGTTCGATTGTAATAAATTTCGTTTTAAGTTAACATTCAAAACAAAGGGATATTGCGTTTTTAAATTGAAATTCATCTAAGTAGTTATGTCAACAAGATATACGTCATTTCTTAGTTTAGTGGAGAAATATTTGATTGCACTACGGATGTTTTTCACATTAAAAATTTGCAGTAACATGCATTTTTTTACTCTTACATTTTGAGTTCGTGCCGAATGTAACTGACCTAAATGACTTGTCATTGTAAACAATATAAGATACTATTTTAAAAATAGTAGTTTTTGGTACATATTCTGTGTGGAGATAATTCTCTTTTTTTTCTTTTAATTTAAAAAAATAAAATAAGTTTTCATATTTTTTATAAAGCGCAACAAAGTACCGTGAAAATGTTTTATGTTTAATATTTTGAAGCTTATTGGATCTATCACCAACACGAAACATACGTTACCCCACGAAACATAGTTGCAATATATATTTTTATGATTAGAACCAGAAATGCCCAATGCTTGTCTGTTGAATTGCCATTAAATGATCTCCCAATGAAGAAAACTATTAAAATATATTTTTTTCTAATCACCAGTACAAAATAAATTGTATGTTGAGGCTATAACTAATATTTAACGAAGAGGAGCACAGAAAACAAAGAAGTTTTCGTTTCCGACGAGAAGCTGATGTTAAAGTAGCTGATATGCCAGTAAATCAGGTTTATTTTGCAGTAAAATTTATTTTTAAAGCTTTATATGTTTGTTGGTGTAGGGTGGTAATTATGATAAATTAAAATGAAGCTAGAAAAATAAAAATTCCTTAAAGTGTTTTGGTACATAGAGTGAAATAACAGTGAATAATAAATGCCTTTAAAGAGAAAATGAATCCATGTATTATCTGTCGATAACCATTCTTTGAAACCTTTTCACCGTTGTAGATCGTCAAAAAAACTCTTTATTTCAGCAAACAATGTTAAAATTAATCATTTGACATTTGAAGTAAAATATTCAATTGTACTCGTATTTGGATAAGTTTTCAATAAAATGCTTCTATTTATTTTAAGCCGACGAATCACATTCCCCCTCTCATATTCGGTTTAACCAACATTCTACGAGGTGCTCGAAATATCACGCAATATTTTCCGAATTATATTTGCTGAGTAAATTATCCCGAAGTTCATTTAAACGAGCTAAAAGTTCAATCGTTTCCATATGGTAGAAAAATCGATTTAGAGATGTGAATCTATCTTTCGTGAACATGGAAGAACTCAGACTAATTAACTTCATCAGCGATTTTTAATCTTCCGCTACGCTCTGATGTTTGACTTTCATCAAAATCAATATTATCTCTCATCTGGTAAGCACACTTCGTTATGAAGTTTTACTTTCAGTTCAACCGAGGCAGTCAATTTGTGTGAAATGTGAAGGGTGGAACAATGAGGAAAAACTCTTCTACAATGGTTAATTTTAGACATTGTGCATTTAGCTGTGATAAAAGCAAAAACTGCAAACATTTATTTTATTTGCTACTATTTCTGAACTATGAATGAAGGTAGGGGGGAGAGTTGCTTTATATTTGGATTATTTGATGTTGTTAAACTATTGCTTAGCCTAAAAGATCAAAATTTTGTTAAAATCTCCATTCTGGAAACAACGTCATAGGAAAAGCAATGTTTTTTTAAACGAGAGATATGCATTAAAACTGTAATATCTTATCAAACTTTAATACAAACGATTATAATAGAAAAGGGAAGATAGAAGTAAAGAAAACAAAAGGAGAAAAAAAAAGGTACTAAATTGTTACTATTGGCGCTATTGTAACATTTCAATTACGTTAATCATTTCAAGAATACTCTTTTATTCACTGAATATAATTACTATATTTAAAAAAATATTTTTGTCTAAATTCGAGTAATATCCTGCATCATAAAAGACGCACGGCATTATGTACTTCTTTTGCACACTTCATTTGTTACTATTGTCAACAGTTTCAGCTCATGGAAAATTGATTAGATTAATATTTCCATATAAATAATGCATGGAGTCTCTAGAATCCTCATATGTTCTTAGATATGGTTCGTTGGAATTAAAAAGATAAAACTCTTATTTTTAGGAAACTGTCTTTGAGCAGTAGCACAAATTAGTATAGTTGAAGTAAAGAAATTTTCGCTGCAAATATTCGCTTCGATGTCGGAATTGTCTTTCATAAACTAAAAAAAATATTTTGTCTCATTTTGCCAGCGTTTTTTAGGTAAATGCTTCAGACCAGAATCATTTTTATTTTATTAATACCATACAAGTAGACTAAACATTAAACTAATGAGTAATATATATCTTTTGATCTTACGTGGTACGCAAAAACTGAAATTCAGCTTTAATGTTGTAGCGTGCCATTAAATTAAATATTACTATTTAGGCCCGAACTTTCGGCTAAACAATTCGACATGAACAGACGCAGCCCAAAGCTCCTTTCGCCTTACAAGGCTCGCGCTGCTTGCAATATCAACAAACGAGTATTCAGTTTCCTCTTCGATATTGAAATATTTCTATTTATCGAACAGCTCAACACGGGGTGAAACTGAAATCTGGCATTAGTCGACATGCTGGTGACGGTTGAAGTGAACATTGAAAGCAAGCCACATGCCCATACATTTCGTAACTTGGTAAACCAGAATTTCTATAGCATATAGATATTTACTTTATCCTGTCTCTCTTGTTCCTCTTGTTGTTTTCGATTATGAATGAAATTATGCTATTATCTACGTATTTGCATAACAATCTGAAAATATTTAGTAATTAAGCACTTGTATTAAGTTATTGTCTCGTTTTTGTATACGTATAACCCATAAAACTGTTTAACCAGGAATGGCGACCCATGTAGAAACGTTGTGTTTTTATCATGATTTCTTCCAGTAAACATTTTAAGAGCATTTCGTAATGATTAAGAAAAAGTTGAATGGTTCATATTAATAAAGCAAAAAGTTTCAGCTGCTTGGCGTCTTTTTGACCCTATTTCGCATTTTTAATTGTTTTGACGCCTAAAAAAATAATTGGTTAGTTGAAGGAATACATGATAAAACTAATTTTAATCCATACGGACGGAATAAAATTATTTTAAGAGCTCACTTTTAAACAGGTCAAATACTTGCTTAGAATAGAATGCAGAACAATTTTTTAATTTCAGAAATGTTTACCTGATAATGAAATATTTGTTGAAAAACTGCAAAAATGTGCAAAAAATGTGTGCTAGTTTTTGTTTCCAAAGTATGGAACAAAATTCATTATAGCTGTATTATTCGTTTTTAATAAGTTTTACACAACAGCTTTCAATTTTTAACCCCGAAAATATTAAGTAAAAATTGTATTGTTGTAAGTAATAATCGAGAATATATGATTAAATAAATGAACAAAAATATTATAAAGATCAATTTTAAAAAGTGTTTTTTAGAAGACAATAAGTTGAAGTGCAAATGAACATACGGATCAACCGAAATATAATTAATTGTTCTAAATGCATTGTTTCTTAAAGCGCAAGTATCTTAAAGTTTCCTCGCATTTTCATTTGGAGCAAAAAAATGTTTATTTTTTATTTTTTATTTTTATTTAACTTATGTGCATATGCTTCAGTTTAATTCATACTTCAGTTCTCTGAACTTTTGTTTCTCATGCTGTCCAGTTAAATTTAGAAATGTCAGTAATCGGTAGTGCAGATTACTTTCCTCCTTGTCAAAATGCATAATCAACAATTCATGTTTTATTTTCCGAACGGGACCCATTTAACTTGGAGAGATGCTTGACATGGCGTCACGGGAAATCGAATTAGTCTGTCATTCTGGCGACACTCATTAGTAGACTTTGGAGAGCTAAATTTCTTTTCTTGTTCCCTCTTATTTATTTCTAACTTGACTTCTTAGGGTTCCTAAATAGTAAAGAATTTTTCTTCTTTCTAAACAAGATGTTATATTCAGTTTAAACAATAATATAGAAGCAATAATTAAACGATTTAAATTTTGAATTATTATAATTTCTTTTAAATCTTAATCTTTAATTTAGTAAAACTGAACTTTATTTAGTATTCAATCATTCTATGATACAATGATATCCATTACAAATTCATTTATATACGAACACAATATTGATAAGCTGAACGTGTATAAGTGAAATGTGTAATTTTAAATCGTAACAAACTGCTAGCGATGTTAAAAAAATCATTAAATTGAAAAATAGTCAACCAAAAAGCAAAGTTAAGTCACTTAAAGCAAAATATTAAGCAAAAAAAAAAAAAAGTTTACTTCATTTTCAGTTACGTCATAGTACATTTCTAATGTTGGCGACTATTTTCAATTAATTAATCGTCTCTATTTTTGTTAGAAGAAAGTTAGAGAAAAACTACTTATTTGGCGACTTAACATACTTAATTTTTTGCTTTCTGAAGTAACTTAGTATGACAAAATGACGTTTGAAACAAAACATTTAAACTAACTAAAACTGTTACAACAAATTAAGCAATGGAATGAATTGGCTTTACCATGCTGTTAGGATTTTTATGCCATGGAAAAAATCGCTATAATTTAGAGAACATATTTCGTGCATGTTTGAATTCTGTTACAGCCCAGATTATTTTAGAATCTTTTTTAGTTTAATAACATATTTTATGCAATTTTCTGATTTTTTGTCGTGTGTACCTTTTTCTTCAATATAAATAAATTAATATTTAATTAAATAGTCCCGTTGCTTTGTGACTATAGTGAAACGAGAAGTCACTTGTGCAAGACTTAAATGAGCTTTAATGTGATGTAACTTGGATGAAGCTTCCTAAATAATAGACTACGTGAAATTGCAATTACTCCGTCCTTCACTTTCATAATGTCACCAATTGTTGAAGATTTAACTTAAATTACATCTCTGTATGCAAATGATATGTATGTTCTGTATGATGTATGAATAACGCTTAATATCATTTGTAAGTTGATTGTCACATGTTAGTAATATATCAGTATATGTGGGATGTCCAAGAGGTTAAGGGTGTACATATTATAATATTTCTTACTGTACCTATCTGCACTGCACGCATTGTAAAAATATGTATTGAGGTTTATAACGTGCTGTAAAAGTATAAAAGTCGCATATCTTTATACTTAATTTTGTTGGGTCTTTTTTATACACTGAAATAAGTTTAAAGTAATCGTCACTGAAACCGATTCCGACACAGGTGCAGAAAGTACGTAAGCTAAAATGTTATACTCGTTGTACTTTTTTCAATTAGTACTGTGGATTTTTTTAACTGGAAAAAATTGAAAGTTATAATGAAATTTTAGCTATGGTTTAAGAGAAAAAATCTTGAAGTTACAATGATAGGGGAGAGATAGAGAAGGAGAAAAAGATGGGATAGGGGGAAAAATACCGTATAAGTTTTATCTAGGTAAGATCTCACTCCGATATTTCAAATGTTTTGAAAAAAAACAATTGTATTATACTATGTTTAAAGCTACTAACAAAACTTTTTGTACTATCCTTGCATCATTTTATAGTTCAGTTACAAAAATTAAAATCCATAACTTTCTACTTTAAATGAGGAGTGCAAACAGTGTAACGGGTAGAAAGTTTTATGTGCATAAATACTAATTTTGTTCTTTGCACTGATATACAACTGGAACTAATGACATTTTTGAAATTGTGGAAACATATGACTGGGTTATGTACTTCAAGTGCTTAGCAATTATGATGTCGATAAATTTAATTGATAAATTCTGTCAGCTATAAATAATTTAAAAACTATATTCTGGAGCGTAAGATTATAAATGAAAAAATATGCATTAAAAAGTTTTATTTATATATCAGAAAAATGAGTTAAATTTACTCTAGTTAGATGACTTTCCCCGCTCTAGTTAATAGTTTCCTCTCTACATAAAAAGTTTTTCTAAATCGAGAATTATTTACGCTCAGGTAGATTTTGCAGCAGTCTACAATAAAGTACTTTCTAATTATCAACAATGAAAATAATTACAATAAAATCGACAACCGAAGTACAATATTTTGCTTATATAAGTTTATGACTAGCTTAGGTATTCCTTTGAAGCTGCTTAACTGCTAAATTGAGTTACCTACTATGCATGGTAATGCTTGTTTATTTCTGATTGTGAACAAATAACTTATTTTTGCACCTTCTGACTAATTAATAGCAGTGTCTGACATTGTGAAGGTCACATTTTCTCATAATAGGAACTTTTTAATTCAAAAGTCTTCAAAAGAGCTATAAATATAATGCTTGAAAGTAAAAACAAAAAATGAATCAATCGTTCTTAAACGAGGCATTGCTAACTTGCACCTATGAAAGTTTAAAAAAATTTCCACATGAACATAAGTAGGTTGATAAAGAGGAAAAAGAAATAGGAAGTGGAAATGACAAAAAAATTGGACATCCGTGAGACATATTTTGTAGCTTTGAGTCTATACTAAAAATGTATGATCTGTCAGCATCTTCCTTTAAATCATCATTTAAAATACTTAACATTCATTTTATGTTCAGAGACAAGTTAAGATTTTAAGTAAATGTAAATGTGTTTGTGTCTTTTTGTTTCCTTTGAAATATATGCTGAACTGCAAAGCGTGACATTAAATTCAGAACACATTTCATAAATTAAATTACATTAGCATATTTTCTGAAAGGTAAATAACATTACGATACAAACGTATTTATTTCAACGCCATTATATTCAATTAATCAATTCACGATTCATCTCAAGAGATTTCACATGAAAGAAAATTAAATAACTATTGAAATACATATTGAGAAAATATTGAGCAATGGTACTGCGCCTCTTAGGAGCTCGATATAAATTAATAAGTAGCAAAGAAATGTGGTAATCATAATCTGAAGTTGCTTAACTGATGCGTATTCTCTAGCAACTTAATTCGAAACATCAGTTCCTAACAATTACTTACCCAAAGCGAAGAAAACATATTGCATTGTTGCATTTGATATCCCTACGGTAATTAATAAATTTGTTTACCAATGTAATGCAAATGAAAAGTCATTCAAATTATTTAAAAGAACACTATTTTTGCTTTATATTGAGCGTTTTTTTTCAATTACCTGCTTTTTTTTGAAATTTTAATAATAAAAATTTAAAAAAGATTTTAAATAAATTTCCTAACAAAAATAAGTTACTTTAATCTAAATCAATAAAGATTAATGTAAAGTATTTTTTTTAAATAAATGCGGAAGTTGTAATCTCGTACCATCACTTATTTTGTAATGTTCATCCCTGTTCAGTAACTCTAAGTTCATTTTCTAATATCTTAATTATTTTTATGATTTACCTGTTAAGGAATATTAGTTCGTTTAGCTGTCGTTATTTTATTAAATATCTTGGATCTTTCCTGCAAGCTTAGTCCTGGATGATATAAAACCAGATGGGACCGTTTTGATAGTTAGAAAAATGGGATAGTTGAAAAAAAAAAAAAAAAAAGGAAGTGAAATACTATTTTTGTGGAAATTCAGCACTGTCTACTCCCTGCTTTAGTCTATCTCTTTTCCTTTTCTCGTGCGTGTGACAACTGGAAACAACGTATTAGGTACGCTAATTTAAGTCGTTTTCTTTTGTTTAATCATTAATCCTTTAACAGTTTTTTAGAGTAAAAAAAAAATCAGAATTCGGTTTAAAAATGTCACTTTTTTAATGCATTTTTTAAAAATTCATTTTACATTTTAAAGTAATGATTCGTTATTTGAACCATTGAGAATGAGGAAAAATGTACTGCAAGCTAACATTTACTGAACAACTCTCCTCATTCATACGAATAATTTGTTACTACAAAAAGAAAAGATGCTGGCGAAACGGCAAAAATGAAAAATAAATAAGATTGCCCTTGAGGCAAATGGGGAAATAAGTAAAGGTCTGAAATTCATGCCGGTACAGTGTATGGGAAAGACAGGGAAGAGGTTAAACATGAGTTCCCAAGGAGTTTTGATTTACAACTGATATAAGGGATGACAAGCATTCTTTTTTAAAACGTATTAAACACATTTCTGTCAAGCAACGCTAAAAGCCTAATTTTTTGGCAGTCTTTCAATAAGGTCAAAAGTAGAGAATTACTTCGCAATTTTCGATTAACATTAATATCATTAAGGCATTTAAGAGTTTTTTTTTTTTTTTTTTGATCACGTGATTCATTTTAATCGTCTCTTTTCACATGAGTACTGCTTAATCTTTAAAGATTAAGGTGAAATTAATATTGCTACTCTTTTAAGCTCTTGGCTAAAAACGAATGCTTTGAGTCTTGAAAAACCCCGCAGTTAACTTCTCCTTTATTGGAATCATTTAAAAGTCAAATGCCCTTATTTAAATAAACAAATTTTTTCCAGTATAAGAAGAAAGAATAATGCACGTAAAATTTGCTTTCATGCTTTTAAATTGCAAATAGTTGTGCTATTAAAATGATTTTGAATACTGATTAATCCTCCCCCCGAACCCCCTCCCCCATAAGCTTTGAAAAAGTAGGTTCTTTTCGTCTATTCATTAGTTTAGTATTCGAAGAGTAGAAAGGCAAATGCATGTGAAATTGTTTTCATACTTTAAAACTGATTTTTTTTGTTGCTCAAATGATTTTTAATATTGGTTTGGCATTTTATTGCTTTGTTTCACCCCCCTCCAAAACCCCCCCTTAGCATTTAATTGGAAAAGCTCTCTTTGTTTATCGATTGCTTTAAGATTAAGAAGGTCTTGATTCAACTGTAAATTATCCTGTTGACAGTATAGTAAAAAGGAAAAGGTCATTTCTTTCAAAATTCTTAATTTGCTAAACAGCACAAACTAAAACATGCAAAAAACATTCATACGTAGTAGTACATTCATAACATTGATAACGCTAAAAACATATGTCTCCTGATGTTTTTTAAAACTTATAAAAAAAGCAAAAATGAAGTAAATAGAATAATGAAAAAAATATAATAAATGATAACCCTATCATTTGCGCATTAAAAACCATTCAAAATATTTTGAAAAAATGAATTTGAGATGCAAAATTTTGTAGTTGAGTATTTAGCTGTACAGCAATTTAACTGTTATCTTCTACAAAAGTGCAATCGCAAAGTACAAACAGTTAAAGGGTTTTTATATTTTCATTTCCGTAGAAAATTCTTTTAACTGCTCAGAAGTGTGTAAAAGAAACGGCAGTGCCATATTATAGATAAGTTTTGCAATAGTAACGGAATTTCATTGAATGTAGAGGAATGATTGTTTAAAATTTTTGATTAAAACAATAAGTAAAAAATAGAGAGCAACGCTAAATGCGTGTCATATCAAAATCAGAAAGAATCACACAAGAATCCAAATCATCAAAGAGATACATCTTGACATTATAATGTGGTTTATTGCTAAGCCATACAGCAGTAACTAAGCTTCATTGAATGCAGAGAAACGACAAGTAACCAATTATATTAAATATAATGATAAACACGCACACAGAGAGGGAAACGCTTATTGCGTGTGTCATATCACAAAGAAACAAATTTTGACATTATATGGCTAGAAAGCAAAAATGAAGCACCTCTTGTGTCAGAGAACAGGAGAGAAGCCTATTTTGTTTATTAATAAAGCATTTGGTCTTGGTGAAATTTTGCAAATAAAGATAAGTGGCTATTTTTTTAACAAGTTATTTTCATTCTTTTGATGACAACAATATTTTTTATTTTCATAAGCGCCGGTTTCGTTGCGTTACTTTAGTTTTTTTTCAATTTTTTTAACAATTTTTTTTTGTTTCAGATATAAGACTTAACAAATTTACTTCTCAAATTTAAAAAACCTTTTTTAAAGAAAGTACACTTCCAGTACACTACACTAGGTCAATGGATACTCCCTAAATGCACTTAATATTAATCAAAGTAATATGGTCATTTAAACACCATTAGAAGAAATTATAATTACTTCTTTTATTTTTATGTAAAGCAGTTTGAAACAAAAAAAATCTTGAATTAAATTTTTCAATTAATTAAAAAATGGAGCTATTTGGTGTTCCGCATAAATTTTTAGAGCACTGCAATTTTAATTAGAAACATAAATTTAAAAAGGACAAACACAAACGGGACGAATGTGTACTTTAAAGAGACAAAGTTTCTGGTAAAACGGCACCTCCGAGAAATGGAAGTTGAAAGTGGGCCATAGTTTATGCGAAAGGGACGATCAAAAAATTTAATTTTCGCAAATAAAGTACAATAAAGACCTCATGAATGAGAAATATATCAAAATGTACCTAAACTCTAAAAGAATCAATGTTGTAAAATAATGTGTTTAGGTCCACGACACTAATAGGTTATGATAGGAGAAAAATTGAAATTCTACAAAAAAAAAAAAATGTAAGTCATCAATCAATTAAAAAACAAAATTCGATTTAAATTAAGTTCATAGCCGATAAAAAACGATAAGTAAGTACTGTACTGATCCTACAAGCATTTATAAATGATAAACATAAAAATATTTATTGATTTATTTATTAAAGTTGTACTGAGAGTCCATGAACTTTATACGTAAATAATAAGCAAACTTATTTATGTGCGAAAAAAAAAAAACAGAAATACTGTCCACTGAATTTGGTTGCCATATTGGACTGAACGAAGCAGAATGGTTGTTATAACGAAAGCAAATTAACAAAAAGTATATAAGGATAAAGTTTAGGCCTGTCGCACTGATTGTTATAATGGGATGGTCTTTATAACAAGCGTCGACTGTAAATGAAATTAATCTTTAAATACTTATGAGACGTAAAACTTGCTCAAAAACTCAAGCATTGTTACAATATTTATAGAACTAGTTGGTGGTAAATGTAAGCCATTCTCCTTTTGTGTGCAATTCATTTACATCAAAACAGTATTAAATGCCTATTTCTTTTACAACAAGATAGGTATAATAGTTAAATATATCACAAACGGTTTAGAAAGTTCATCTCAATTAAATTTTAAGACGAAAAAACTTCATTTTGATTCGCACTAAATAAAATGAAATAAAATATGTACATATACATTATTTTTTGATGACAACTGTTAAAAGTTTCAGTTGATAGAATTATATCTTTATATGTTGATTAGTTCTAAAGCAGCAAATAAAATTTCAATTAAAAATTTGAGAGACAAAATAGGCAGCATACAGCTTACTGTGAATAGTTTTAAATGTACCGTCTATTTCGTCTCTCAAATTTTCAATTTAAATTTTATTTGCTGCTTTAAAATGAATAAACATATAAAGATATAGTTAGATCAACTGAAATGTGATGTAGATGACAGTTGTCATCAATAAATTATACATTTTTTTATTTCATACTTTTTAGTGCAAATCAAGCTGATAGAAATAGTCTTTAAATTTAAAAAGCTTTATTTTCTTTTTTTTCAATGACAACACCGAGTAGCATCATTTTGCACTTACGGTCTGTTAGGTCTCACCACTTAAATCACTCTTTCCGGCAGTTGTTCTACTCTATTTCATTTGTTACTCCGATAAGAAGCTCACTTTTAGATGTAAATCTTTTTACCGTCAAAAATCTGAAAGAGCCACATTACCCAAATGTATGATCATTTTTTAACTAAAAAAAATATGCCTATTTTAGCTAAATAAAATATTGCTGTAACACATTTCTTTTTGAAAGTTTAAAATATGCCACTTGACTGTCGTACATGTACTTAAACGAACAAAGATTTTTATTTCATGCTAGTGTACTCATATTAACAAAGTGAATGAAAATATTTCTAATGTAATATTTTAATGTAAACTAATGTACACTCTTCTTTCAGCCTAAAAGTGACTAGAATTTATTTTTCGGTACCTTGGACATGATAACAGAAATTGCACTTTGTATTTGTCTTTAATCATAAATTGGATCACATTCGTCATGTTTCCTAAACTTGTATTCAGGGCTATGAACGTTTACTTCTAAAAAATATTACATACTTTTTAGTAATAGTAATGTGACATTATAGGCTTTTCTAGACAATATCCTAAAATTATTGCTGACTGAGGTTTATCACAAGCAGAGAAGATAATCGTTTGCAGCCTGCTTTTTGGGGCTGCAGTTTCGTGCTTATTGTGCACTCATCAGCATGGAATAGGAAAGTAACCGAGCTGGAGGCAAAAATCTTCCAAAGGAGCAAAGCGAGCCAATACGAATACTCTCCTTGCTGTATAAGAGGATTTTTGCCTCCAGCTTTGTTACTTTCCTATTCCATGCTGATGAGTGCACAATAAGCACGAAACTGCAGAACATGGATGAAAAAAACGAGCTGGTAATATATTGCATGTTTCTGGCTTAGCCCTGGCTTAGGGGCTGTTACTTATTGCTTTATACAAGAGCTTTGCCTCAAAAGTCTCGAGTTGTACCGTACCAAGTGCGGTTGCTCGCTTGTGTTCTAATTTTATATTAGCTACCAGTTTTTGTTGGCTCTCTTTGCTCTATAGGAGGATTTTTGCCTCCGGCTCGATTAATTCCCATTCAATGCTGATGACTGCATAATAAGCATGAAACTACAGTCCATGAATGGAATAAACGTTTCGAGGTTTCAAGAAATTCCATTTTAAAAGCAACAATATGTAAGATAATTGTTGCGGACATTGCAGACGCGGATAAATATTTTCTTTTAGATGCCAATGCATTCTTGAGATTTTTTTTAATACTATTGTTAATATTATTATTTATTTATTAATTACTTGTTTCGTGTTTGAAACTGATGTTTATAGAGCATAGTTGTTTTTTAATAAAAAATACCATAGCCTAGCCATCTCGCACTTGTGGTAGGCCATATTCATAATAATGTATCATGCATGGCAATGCCATGAAATGTACATTTAATATTTAATCAACAAAACAAGTAAACTTTGCATTATGTGAATTTCATTACTTTACTAAATATATTTATAATGCCATTAATATTTTGTTAAATAGTATATAATTCAGACAAAATTGTTTTCTTTAAATATTTAATCTTCGCTCAAAGAAAATAAAGCTTCGCATTTTAGAAACATATTGCACAACGTTATGCAAATGAATTAGTTTCGATGTAGACGGATCTAAAGATTTAAACTACTCGGGGAGCTTTGGTGGTGTAATTAAGAGTAATCCTTTTCTAAGCATCCTTTTCTTACATGAAACTCAGTTGCTGCAAACCAGTTTTAAGTGTATTTGTTGGGAAAATAAGTCATTACCCAACACGCACAACTATGTATTTATAAATGTCTTGGAAGAGAAAAATAAGAATATATTTTATATTTCTTTGCAAAATGTTGTTTTTATAGTCACTGATTTCCGATTAAAAATTAAATCTTTTCTTAAGACGTTACAGTTTAACTATTTAAATTGATCAAAGAAAATAAAAAGTAATAGTAATAATAATAATAATTGAAATATGCTTTAAAATATTAAAATATTTTTTGACTTCTTTCAAACACAACAAGTGAAACAAGACCATTTGTTTATGAGGCTTTTTGTAGAATTCAAACTTTCTTACATATGAGTGAGTAATACTTTATTTGTATTTTAAAACAGATTTTTTTGTGTATATCAAAGAAAAACCAAAAAATATTACATGTAATTAAAAATGAAACTTAAGAGTGAGGTGTCGTAGCCGATATCGGTTAACTTAAAACTTTATTAGAATAACTTTTTTATAGGAACAAAGGTTAAAAATAAGGCCTTGTTGAATGTTTAAAAAAGAAAAACAATATTTCAAACACTAGATTAAATTTAATACTTGCGTAATGTACTACTTTCAGTAAGCATTGTTCTTCGCAGAAAACGTTTATTTAGTAGCTTTACAATATCTCCATATTGACTTGAACAGAATATTAAAACTGACCGAAGTGCTTAAAAAATATTGCTAAATACTTATAGAACATGCATTCTGTGAATGAACTTTCAATCATGAAAAAACTACTTGAGAGCTTGCTTATTTGAAGAAATATAGTATTCTTCACTAAAAGGAAAAATATTTTCAGAAGCTTTAATTAGTTGTAGTTTGATTATCATAAATCAGTAATCAATTTAGTAAATCCAAAGTGCTACAAGTAAGACTAGCTAAATTACTGTATTTATGTTTGTCGAAAAAATAGTTCTAGAATAGAATTTCTCATACTTTTAAATGTTAGTCAATACATTCGTGTATAAGTTTTTCTTTCTGGAAAATATTTATTTGAAATTTTATGCGTATATAAAATAATCAAAAACACGTGTATGGCTATTCAAACAAGAAATTCAAATTCCATAGTAAAACTTAGATCTTTATCTTGCCACTCAGTGGATACTATATGGAATAAAATATTCAAATTTACCTGAGACATTGTTTTAATTACAATTATCTTCCCTTTAAAATATTTTTCTTTTATAGTTTAAGATTAAAAAATGAACTTTGCAAAAGGATGAAAAATGTAGATTTTTTTTTCGAATATTAAAAAAACTAAGCCTTTTGAGAAAAATCATTTTTCTTTGTTGTGTAAAGTTTCACTTTATGCGAACTTATGTATTCGAAACAAGTAATCCATCTACGATTTTATAAAATTCGAAACAAGTAATCCATCTACGATTTTATAAAAGCCAAATATTTATTTCAATATTTTGTTAGTTGAACTTTGCATTCGTAATGAAGTTTAACGTGATGAAAATTCAAATACTACGCAGTAGCAAATATGCACATGTTTCGCTAATAAATTAAAGTGTTGACTATTTAGGGGAAGACCGCCTATATTGGACCCCCTAAGAACAGGAGGCCTGTGTCGCTCAATGTAAAGCAAAACAGAAATGCAAAATAGGTCATCGTAAGCTAAATTTAATCAGGAACCACCATAGGAGCTCATATTTTCTGAAAATATGAAAAATTTAAAAAAAAAAATTATCTTATAAAAAGTTGCAAAAGTCCAATATAGGAATATATGCGCCTAAATTGAACCATGCGCTTCCTAAATTGGACCGTATCAGGAAATCATAGAATAATTTATATTTGAGCTATACAGCTTTTTTCCAGAATTTACAATAGAATTTCTTTTGCTTGGGCCTCTCTTAGGCAGTGTTGATAAACTCGCCGATGGCATTTCATACACTTAATCATGTTTTGCACTTCATCTCTATGACAAATATTGCAGCAACAATTGTTTTGTGCAGTTTCTTGCTTTTTCTTGTGTGACTTTTTCTGCTCTATGCCTCTTTGATACGGCTGTTAGAATGATTGCTGAGATAGCCTTCTTTTTTGTTCCTTCTATTTTTTTAGGCAAATTTAATATGTGAGCTGGCTTTACAAAATCGGTTATAGTTGACATGTTTTGATGAGAACTATCCGCCGATTCTGCAGAACTTGTACTAATTTAAGTCGTAGCTAGCTCTTCTACATGGTGTACAACTTACACCGAACATCAGGCCCGTCATTTAGGGGGGGGGAGGGGGTGTTAATTGCTTCCCCTCTTGAATTGGAGAAATCAATGTATTTGCATATAAGTAGGCTGGGTTTTTGTTGTTTTCTGGGGAAATTGTATTGTGTTTTTACCCTTTGCTCCACCCTCCTGGAAAAACTTGAAATGACGGGCCAGCCGAGCATGTAACCTGTTCACTTTGACTAGTTTTATCTGGACTACTTGCCTCTAATTCTGCTGCAGCCAAGGCAATGTCATTAAATACATGTCAATTAACACGCCAAACTCCTGTTCTTTAGAATCAACTCACAGCATATGCCATTGCCTTGATTGCGGTTTGCCCATAAGAGTTGAAAAAATTCTCCAAATCGATATTAGATAAGGGATCTCATTAAATGTTCTCGCATCCATGTATTACATGCTCGATTAAAATATGTAGACAGAGATCTTTATGTAAGTGCTGTGCCTATCCATTAATAGAAGGATATTCTTTTTACATTGCTTGGCTTAACAGTTTTGGTGACAGTTGTATCAATTGTGTGAATTTTCGTTTGTGATCCAACCTTTTATTTTTGAACAAGCATATTGCTCACCAGGGAAGCTTTTACGATAAGTCCGAACATGGAACGTAATCTTTTGAAAATAAGCATGGGAAGCAGCTTGCAATTCTGTTGTACTCATGCAGCAAATAACCAGTGTGTTTCTACCACGTTCACCACTCATTACTGCTCCAACCTGGTGTTTACCTCTATACGTCAATATATTTTGGGGCTTTTGGACAGTGAAAAGACCGGCTTCATCTACATTGAACATTTTAGTAGCATATAAATTGTTTACTTTTAAAATCGTTTCGAAAATAACAAAGAATTTCATATTTTTCTCTCGGTAATCCAGCATAAATTTTATTTAAGTTAATAACTATGCTTAACAACCTGAAACTGCAGATTAATAGATGAAGAAAGAAAAAAAAAACATACATTTTAAGAAGTTGCAGCTTTTGCTTGATAAAAATGTGCTTGATAAAAATTTTTAAATGAATATCGTGAATAGGTGTTAAAGTATGCTTAAAATAAGTTTAACTACGCTATTAAATAAGACGAGTCACTTATTTTATGTTACGATAGTTAAAAAGTCTTGTTTAAAATCATATTCTTAAATTGGACCACCGGTCCAATATAGGAAAATTATTTCGGTCCAATAAAGGAAAACACGCCATTTTTTATTCTTCAGCTCATTGTTCTGTCAAAAATTATCACAATCGCGCATGTAAATACATTGATGTAATCCTTATTAAACATAGATTATAATACTGTAACAAAATTTTACCGAAATTCTCAAGTTTTTGAGTTATTCTTCTAGAAACAAGTCCACAAAATAAGATTTCGCACGTTTTCAACACAAAACAAGCCGTAACTCACGCTAAACAGTTCGAAGACTGGTGAAACTTCATACACATTGATTTTATTCCTAAAACTTTATACTTCTACTGTTAAAGTGTAGCACAGATCTCTGTATTAGATTTTAAGCCCGAGGTCCAATTTAAGCAGTGGTCCAATATAGGCGGTCTTCCCCTAACCAACAAGACCAAATAGAGTTTAAATTATTTCAGAAGCTTAAGACATAATAAGAGCTCCGAATTGCTTTTGATGTGTTTTAATTATAGATGGGCCGAAGCTTCGGCCATTTCACTGAAGCTTCGGTCTGGCCGAAGCATGAGATGTGCTTGGTCCTGTGGTGATTTTAAAAAAAATTAGAGGGGGGTTTTACCCCGGTGGTTAATCACCGTGATGGTTTTAATAAATATGATGGAGGAGGTGTAGAGTATATGGATGAATCATGAAATGTATTCTGCCGAAATCAGATAAACATGGAATTACGCAGAGAATGAAATGCAGGGAAGCGAAATCGAAAAAACTTATCTGTCACAGGTTGGTTTCGATGAGACGCTGGTTCTGGATGTTGGGTTACGATCTTCTCGACGGATGTTTTCACCATCTTTCCGTATCGTGCGCCGCTAAAACCGTGAGAAACTAAGACAGAATTTTATACGCTACTAGCAAGACATGTAAATAAACATCCTAGGCGGGACTTTCCCGCTCGAAACCTCGCCGTATCTAAGTAGTGGTAGCTATTGATATACCCAGGTTCTTCTTGGAGGCCTGAACGCATGGCAGGAGTCAGTAAAATGAACCGAATGAGACGCGGACGAATTCTCATAAACACAAGAAGTCTTGATTTATTCATAAACTAGAAAGGCATTTTGATGAAGATATTTTGATGAATAGCAAGGCATTTGATGAATAGATACACCATACAGGTTTTAACAAGCTAAGCACTCCATGCCACTCGACCATTAAAGAAATCGTTGGCCCATAGCCATCATTGGTAAAGACTTATTGGTCCGGATATTAACAAATTTAACTTTAGAACAAGCAGATCATACAAATTATTCTAAAATAGGAGCATAAAAAAAAAGGAACTGGACTTAGCCTATGGAGGAACAGGCGGATTCTCCGTGATTCTCGCAGGACCCCATCTCGGCGCTCCCCGGCCTTACTCCTCGAAGAAGAGAAAAATGCCTCCCGCACGCTGTCCGCAACCTCTCTCTACTAACTCACGTGCGCTCCCTCGCCTTTCAAAGAAACAGGCCCCGTAGCCACACGGGCGGCGTTGCCAAACCATCATCGCAAGGAAAAAAAAACCCAGCGGAGAGAAAAACAAGTCCTTCCACAGAACGAGTGTCAAAGCAGCCACGCGCGCTGGCCTATAGCGAGGTGCTTTCAGCCGGCTCCTTAAGTGCTCGCCTAACCTTGACCGAGTTTTGCTCAGCATGAGCGGAAAAGGGGAACGCCGATTGACTCGTTCGAAAGATGGAAATTCTCAAAGAGACAGAACAAAACGTGGCGACTGCAAAGTCACCACAGGTCCCTCTTGCGTATGGAAGTATATTAGATTATTTTTTTGTATATTTCTGACAGAAAGCTACAGTTTTATAGCTTTTGGGGTCGTGACTTAATTACTGTTGTTTTTACAGTATAATACAACTAAGTTTATAGTAATAAACTGTAAAAATTGCTAATTTTACAGTACTAAACTGTAAAATTAAAATTAAATTGAAAAAAAAAAAAACATGTATACTCGTTAAACATCATACCTTACGATACAGTTTTGCCAATTTTGAACCACCTTATGAATTATTAATACTGATATTAAACTCAACTACTTTTCACTATAAATTGACATATTCAATGTAAATTCATATCAAGGAAAAGTGAGGAGGAAGCAATAAGCACAAAGTAAAATTTTTAAAACTTTGTAAGAAAATCTGACTTGTTTTACAGAAAAATTCCTTACTTTCTTCCTTTTAGTGTCTAGTCTAGCTATGGAACTTTGCTTTTCTTGAAGGTTTCACAGCTAGACTTAGAAACTAAAAGGAAGAAATTTCGTCCATTTTATGTACAACTCCAGACAGTCAAGCCGACAACTTTAGCATTCCATTGTAGACCCTTCTACATCAATTTCTGTTTTAAGTTTTTGAAATGAAGGAAAACTCACTCCTTAAGTTTCTGATTTTTTTATGTTATCTATACTTTATAATCAAGCGCTTTGAAAGATGTGTTTGTAATTTATCATTTGATTACCTAAATTTAGTAAGAGCAAATTACACAAGAACCGCATTTTAAATGCTAGATGTTTTTACAAATTAAGGACACACAAATAAGATCTTAAAAGGGAATTTTATTATAATTAAGTACAATCTAGATATCACTGAAACGCATCTAGAGACGGTTTCAATTTAATAGATTACCAACATTATACTGATTTTTTTGAAAGATCTAGATGCCGAACCCTCTTTTTCCTGCATAGTTAAAAATAATTCCTTGAAAACTACACCATTTCAAACCCTCAATTATTTCGTTTTTTCTATGCGTAGGAAATCGTATACTATTCAACTCAGAAAACAGTAAAACAGCAAATAATGGAAACTTTCATAGGCATTTAAGACAGCATGCAACCAATCGTTTTTCAACAAAAGTTAATAATGTGGGCCAATAAATTTTTTTATCGTTAATCAATAATTAAGCGATGTATTATGATCATGAAGGCATCATCTACAATCGATAGTCCTTCTTTCTACACATCAGTCCGTAGTCTTTTCTTCAGATGGAACAAAGAAGTGGATTTGGAAGACGATTTTTGCCTTACACCACTTTATCGACCCGATAGCGATATTTTTTTCCCCAGTTGAACGCGTTTCTTAAAACATTGATGGCTCCAACATTTAATTGTCTGATATCATAAAACATTATGGTTATTGCTCGTCAAATGTGATTGTATTATTGTTTTAACTTTCTTCGGTTTCTTAAAGCTTCCTTTTTTCTATCCTTTCCTATTATAAATCCTATTATTATGATTCACTTTGTGTGAAAGATAAATGCTAATGAAATAAGTAATGATACTTTTCATGGCTTTAAATTATTTTAATGGGATATGAAATGAATTGATGGTGGATAAAACATATTTGATTTTATTAGTTTCTTTTTCGTTTTCTCATTAAAAGGTTTTAGAGTATAAAATATGACGTTATATAATTTTGAAAAAGAAAACATATTGATACAAATACATGGCATTTTATTTAATCACCATAATCACCTCGCTAATAAAGCGATTGGAAATTTTACTACATATTCTAGCAGTACATCTAACGAATGAATGTTTAACCAAATTTGTATCTTCTTAAAATTGATGACTACTGATATCAAATTCGACTACTTTTTACTACAAATAAACATTTTCAAATGATATTTAAATGAAAAAAATATGGGAAAAATAACACGCACGGGGTCAAAATCCAAAACTTTGCTTTTTCGTTGAGAAAAAAAAAAAAATAAAAAAATATCCGGGATTAAGTTAATATAGTTCTCTACTGGGCAATTCCATCGTTACAGACGTAACAATCGCAGACTTTGAACACAAATAATTCTGGTTTGGGCTGATGAAAGTCTTCAATTTTTTTTCCTGTAGTGTAACTTGATGATGTTTATGCTACATTAAATTTGCGTGCAGATTGCTTAATTACAAAAAAATACAGAAATTAAAAACTGCCTGTTACAGACGTTATTCACAAAACAGCAAAAACTCGACTATGTCATACAACTTACAATATTCCTCTGAATTATACGGAAATTTTGAACTTTTTTTTTTTTTAAATACGTGTTCTAGAGACTTCAAGCTTTCTAAAACCATAAAGATTGTGTGGATTTTGACTGCCGAATTTGTGAAAAAAAATTCATAAACTTGTTACGGACGAAACAAAGTGGTATTACAGACGTAACATCTCTGATTTAAAAGCAGAAAACAGTATTGTAAAGCAGAAATAAACAAAGATTTTTGTGCTAAAACAATACAGTAGCATTAATTAACACATTATTTGAATATTTTAAGTTATACTGTAACAGTTTTAGAAAATTTGGGTAAGTCTGGGGGAGTTGAGAGCATATGCCGATATGTCAATATGTAACACTAAAATAATGCATCTTAAGACAATTATTTCCAAGAAAGATTGACACAAGAAAAGTTAAGAAGGGCCTTCACACAAATTTATTTGTATTCTTAAAATTAATGCATAATGGGGCTGCTACATAAAAAAATCGGGAAAAGTAAATTCCTCCCTGGAATCAGTGATTGATCTTAGGAGAACTTAAAAATTTGAAAATGTTGGATCATATAGCAGAATACTAGTACCAAACTAAAACTTAACCTTCTTGGTGACAGTTGGTCAATTTTGATAATTTTTTTTGAATGAAAAAAATGTGACCTTTTTCATCCGACGTTCTCGAAATTCGAACGGCATTTTCGTATTCTGTTCTAAAACAATGCATTTCGCGGGCTTTTGGCAAATTCGCGATGTTAGTCCAGGGCAATTCCATGAAAGTGTGGAAAATCGTTGAAAAAATTAAATTAAACTAGTGTGATTAATTTGCATATTTTTCGATTTAAAAGGGTTGAAAGTGTCTTATGCAAAATAAGTTTCCGTCTAGAACCTAGTTTTTTAGTTTTGGCAGCACTTTGAAGTTGGCATTAGAATGTTTTATTCTTGGTGAAGCAAATGGTCAAACTTTCAACGTCGGTAAGTTTCACTTTTTTTCTTTAGATAACTGTTGCAATGAAATATTAATGATTATTACACTTTAAATTAATATTCTGAATTGCTGAAGTAAGTGTTGTTACCTAAATTAAGTGATTTATGTATATTTAAAAAAAGCACTATGCTATGTAGCGTAAGTTACCAAAAACATGTTAATGTTTTTTATGTGAATAAAGAAAGAGCAATACAATATTAGTAATGTTATATTTTCTATCTTATAAGTGTGTATCAAATAAATAATGATAGTTTTCTTTCAAATACTGTTAATTTTATTCTTTGTGCCACAGTCAAAATGCGTAACGTAAGTTACTGGCATATGCACGTAACGTAAGTTACCCAAATAAAATTTAAATGCTTGCGTTTAGAAATAAAGTACATTGTGGAATAAACTTATGTGGTTAGTAGGAGTAATTTATTCGAACCTTCTTTTATCGTTATGTATTTACTTTATTATATTAAATTAATCATATTTCTTAAAATGTCTTTGTTTGCTAATAAGCTTACAATACACTTCTATAATAAATTATATGTTTCTTTTTGGCTTTTGAGACATTAATTCTCTCTAAACAATATCACTGCATTCAAAATATTTAGGAGTAATGTACTATAAATTATTCAAAAATGACTTCTGTTATGTTTTAAAGTTATCAAATATGTTTTGGAAAACACAAACACAAAAATATTTTATCTCTTACAGGTGAAATATATTTTAGTCTGCATTAAATGCCACTGAACTCTGCAGAACATATGCGCTGTTAAAGGGGTATGAGAAAAGTCATGTGGATATTACAGATTTGTGAATAAAAGTCCCTCTTGATGGTATTGAAATATGTTAGAAAAGCAAAATTTATCAAAATTACTTTCTGAAGATCCGCACATTGACAATGACTATTTAAGAACTAGAAATTAACAAACTGTGGGGTTTCGTTTAGTTAAGTATTTTAAGGAACAAGAAGAAAAAACAGAGATAAAAGCCGGTGAATGATGGTGTGTGGTGAAGTACGAAAATACATTGTATCCTTGAATTGTGACGATTATTGAAGAAAACGAGTTTAAAATATAAGTAATGGCTGCTGTTGGAACCAATTAGAAATGGCCAGAAACGCAGATGAAATTTATTACAAGAAAGAAAACATAATACGAAAAATTGAATTACCTGAACTTGTTAAAAACAGCGGCTATGATGGATTTAAGTCTTATGTTATGTAATATGTTTGATTGGTCATTGAGTTTGGTATTAAATTTCTGTGAATTTAACTTATAATTGTTATTTTACAATATCTTGATCTAAACTGGACTGGAATTTTCATTCTTTATTTATTGTAATAAAAATATGCTAATAAGTGAACTTTGTAACGTAAGTTACTGTAACGTAAGTTACTCAGTTAAAAATTCCCATAAATTTCAATTTTTTAACTACATTTTTAAATTTGTGAAAATAATTTCTTAAAACTATCCAAAAAAAAGATAAATTATGATTCAAACTAAAAACAATTGTGAAAGAGCAGAGATTTGCCTTAGAACGAACTGTCACGTTATTGCATTCCCTTTTTGTGTAACATAAGTTACTGCCTTATTTTTGGCTGCTAAATTTTGAAAAATTTAAATGCAGCAAATATTTTTGTATTTTTATTATGCTTTTGACTGTCATTTTCATGGATAACTTTCGTACAAGGTTTGTATAACAATATTTGCTCTCACTGAGGTGCTAAATGCAAAAGGGTTGGTCAAAATGTAACGTAAGTCACCGTGGAATTGCCCTCCAGGGCAATTCCATCGTTACAGACGTAACAATCGCAGACTTTGAACACAAATAATTCTGGTTTGGGCTGATGAAAGTCTTCAATTTTTTTTCTTGTAGTGTAACTTGATGATGTTTATGCTACATTAAATTTGCGTGCAGATTGCTTAATTACAAAAAAATGCAGAAATTAAAAACTGCCTGTTACAGACGTAATTCACAAAACAGCAAAAACTCGACTATGTCATATAATTTACAATATTCCTCTGAATTATACGGAAATTTTGAACTTTTTTTTTTTAATACGTGTTCTAGAGACTTCAAGCTTTCTAAAACCATAAATATTGTGTGGATTTTGACTTCCGAATTTGTGAAAAAAATTCATAAACTTGTTACGGACGAAACAAAGTGGTGTTACAGACGTAACATCTCTGATTTGAAAGTAGAAAACAGTATTTTAAAGCAGGAATAAACAAAGATTTGTGTGCTAAAACAATACAGTAGCATTAATTAATACATTATTTGAATATTTTAAGTTATACTGTAACAGTTTTAGAAAATTTGGGTAAGTCTGGGGGAGTTGAGAGCATATGCCGATATGTCAATATGTAACAATAAGTTAATGCATCTTAAGACAATTATTTTCAAGAAAGATTGACACAAGAAAAGTTTAGAAGGGCCTTCACACAAATTTATTTATTTGTATTCTTAAAATTAATGCATAATGGGGCTGCTACATAAAAAAATCGGGAAAAGTAAATTCCTCCCTGGAATCAGTAATTGGTCTTAGGAGAACTTAAAAATTTGAAAATGTTGGATGATATAGCAGAATATTAGTACCAAACTAAAATTTAACCTTCTTGGTGAGAGTTGGTCAATTTTGATATATTTTTTTTTTTTTTGAATGAAAAAGTGTGTTTTTTTTCGTCCGACGTTCTCGCAATTCGAACGGCATTTTCGTATTCTGTTCGAAAACAATGCATTTCGCGGGCTTTTGGCAAATTCGCGATGTTAGCTCACCGTTCTTCTAATTTTGGCGTTAGCTTTAAAACATTTTCCTGGGGCATATAAATAATTTTAACTTTTTCTGCAACGGAGTTTGCACACTGAAAAAAGGAAGGAGCGTCATTGACAAATGCTGTTCTAAATCTTACTCTCTGCCAAACCTGGTGCTTGACCATACCCCCAACTCCATCCACAGCTCCCTTTCCATGTGACGTAGCAAAAAAATGCCAGTTGAGGTATAAAAATCAGTTATACCATATGCGTATTTATTAATCTTAAGAAATAAACTTCAACTACATGCCGACATAATTAAACATTTCAAAATTAGAATACCAGAAACTTTAGTACTCGTACCATATTATGCTATATACATGTATTGCTCATCCTGTGCTTTTTACCTATTTAATTGGAAATTTACTTTTGCTACGGACGTAACATAGAGCCATTTGTTATAACCGAAATGTTACGTCTGTAACAGCATTAATTTAAAAACTAAATCAGTTGCAATATTTTTAACTATGGTAGGCAATTACTCTAAGACTTTGCCAAAAGGACCATTAAGGGTTTTCTTTAATTTCGATTTTTTGGGACGTAATGACAACTTTTGCTTCTTTTTTGTTACAGACGTAACATCAAACTTCTTTTTTTCAAACTTCAACTACACCATTTAGATCAAATCAAAAGAAATTAATGAATGCATATTATTATAGTACCATCTTAGTAGTTAAAATTGTGCTACAAGTAGTTATTTTTGTTTTATTTTTCGATGAGAAATATGCATTTGAAAATGTGTTCTTTTTTCTGATTTTTACAAGTTCGTGAATATCGTACTTCCAACTAAGAAAACAAGTATTATTCTAACTCTCACCAAAAAACCAATGCAGGATTCTTAAAATATACATCTTAAGCTTTAAAATGATGTATAACATAGCAACATAACTTCAATATGAATTTTTGACCAATTGGTTTCACTTTTCATGGAATGGCCCTCCACCGTTCTTCCAATTTTGGCGTCAGCTTTAAAACATTTTCCTGGGGCATATAAATAATTTTAACTTTTTCTGCAATGGAGTTTGCACACTGAAAAAAGGAAAGAGCGTCGTTGACAAATGCTGTTCTAGATCTTACTCTCTGCCAAACCTGGTGCTTGACCATACCCCCAACTCCATCCACAGCTCCCTTTCCATGTGACGTAGCAAAAAAATGCCAGTTGAGGCATAAATTATAATCAGTTATACCATATGTGTATTTTATTAATCTTAAGAAATAAATTTCAATTACATGCCGACATAATTAAAAATTTCAAAATCAGAATACTAGAAACTTTAGTACTCGTACCATATTATGCTATAGACATGTATTGCTCATCCTGTGCTTTTTACCTATTGAATTGGAAATTTATTTTTGCTACGGACGTAACATAGAGCCATTTTTTATGTCCGAAATGTTACGTCTGTAACAGCATTAATTTAAAAACTAAATCAGTTGCAATATTTTTAACTATGGTGGGCAATTACTCTAAGAATTTGCCGAAAGGACCATTAAGGGTTTTTTTTAATTTTGATTTTTTAGGACGTAATGACAACTTTTGCTTCTTTTTTGTTACAGACGTAACATCAAACTTCTTTTTTTCAAACTTCAATTACACCATTTAGATCAATTCAAAAGAAACTAATGAATGCATATTATTATAGTACCGTCTTAGTAGTTAAAATTGTGCTACAAGTAGTTATTTTTGTTTTTATTTTTCGATGAGAAATATGCATTTGAAAATGTGTTCTTTTTTCTGTTTTTACAAGTTCGTGAATATCGTACTTCCAACTAAGAAAACAAGCATTATTCTAACTCTCACTAAAAACCAATGCAGGATTCTTAAAATATACATCTTAAGCTTTAAAATGATGTATAACATAGCAACATAACTTCAATATGAATTTTGGACCAATTGGTTTCACTTTTCATGGAATGGCCCTACTGTGAAGGTACCCAGAGCATAATCTTTTGATAAAATAATGTTGCTGATTTGACAAACGTGCATAAGAGGGCCTTTGTTGTCGTTCCTTGTTTGAGAGTTACCGTAAAATATTACAAAATATTCCTGTTTTTGCACATTTCTCTTGGTATGTTATTTACTTGCTGTAAATTTATAATACTGAAAAATTAAATTTTCTTGATGCACATTTCAGTTAAGAAACGAATAACAAAAAACACATTAAACTGTTAGAACAAGCATCACATTTTCTAAAAGAGCTCAAATGGAAATCGTTAAGCCATTCGACCCATTCGATTTTCAATTTTGTGATGAAAGACATTTACTAAATTATATCTTCTCTCTGGGAACCAAAAACTGAAATCGTGGGCGAATTTGCAATACGGTCTTGGAGGAAAATTTCGCAATGCAGTCTAAAGTTTCTTTCTCTTATTCTTTTCTATTTTTTCTTGTATTTCTTTTCCTTTTTTCTTTTCCGGTGTTATGCAGTTCTTTTCAGACAAAAAGATTGCAAAATTTTTTATTTACATTGTTTGATTATGGCATGTAATAGTTAAGCTGTTTTGTATTTTCAAACATACCGAATTAACCCATATCAGTGCCGAGCATTGAAATTTTATAAAAATGTTATATTATTTTTATTCAAATATGCTTAAACTACATTCATTAAGACGCAAAAAAAGTTTTGTGCATGAAAAATAATATTCTATTAATAAAATAAAATGTTGCGTATACGCATCATTGGCAGAATCCATGTACAATCTATATTTATTCGAACCATTGTATACTAGTGAAATGTTTACATTTTTGAGTTGGAAAGTTTTAAAAATTTGGATGTAATTGTATTTGTCATTTGGGCACAAATAAATCGTTTGGTTTTTGCACACTTTGCATCATTTACGGACTCTTTGTTTCTCTTCATTTATTATACGTCCGATTCTATCAGTACGTATTTCTTTCAGTAGAGCTGTGATTTGAACTGCATTCCCCCCAGATGGACTATCCTTGCATTCCGATTTCAATAGGGTAATCGCTATATACGATCTAAAGTCTATAATTGCCATTTTTGTGTTTGTAGAAATTCTACGCAGCTTCCATGAGTTCACTGTAACGGTTCCAATAATGTTTGTAAATAGTGGTAACCATCCTTTTTACCTTCCATTTTTAGGCGTTAGCTATGGCATTGTCATGTACGTCAACATTTTCCGCATGCTTATTATAATCCGAAATAACGAAATGATAACATTCTTCCTTTCTTTGCGACTATATCGTTTAGCATTTACTAGTGGGAAAATGGTACCATTACTAGTGAAAATTTTTATTACAGCATTGTCGCTCTATTTGGTAGAGCATGTTTCCGCATCCTTGTTAAATACAAAATCATAGGAACCACGAGGTTTTTTTTGACACTCGCTCATAATGGTAGTTTTTGTTTGCTGATTTCAGCCCATCCATATGGAACAAATTGAGAAAGTTATCCATCTGATGAGCACAAACACCAAAGTTTGTATCAAAATCTTACTGTCTTTTATAAACCTTTTATAAACCTTTTATAAACCTTTTTTAATACCTTTTATAAACCTTTTTAGGATCATCTATTAGTTAAATTCAAGTAAAACAAATTAAGTAATATCAAGTAATAATTTGCAATACAATTCAGATTTCTTGCATAAAAACCAAATTTTCAACTTTTGTATTTTTTTCATGAATTCGGCCAATGATGCATTAACGCAACATTAAATTTGAGTAATTTTTTTAAAGACGTTTAATGACATTTTGTTTAACTTTTATTTGATTAAAAAAATTGCATCTTTAAGCCATTGTAAAAACATATGATTAATTTCAAGTGGATAAATTGTGCAATTTTATAAGGTCGAACTTGACAATAACCATTTCAAGTTAAAAACTTGCACCGTTTGAAAATTCCTGTACTCAAAATACTTGACCCAAATGAATTGCTGATAATTTATAATTAATAAATAACATAAAAATAAAAAATAACATAAAAATAAAAGTAATGAAAAATATTTGTCACAGTGTTCATTTGAAATTGTTTAAAGAAATGCTGCATATAAGCAACTTTGGCCGAAAATGGGTTAATAATTTAGAGACGGAAAAAAAGTGATAACGCTGATTTGTTATAAAGCTTTTGCATTAATTTCTTCGTTTAAGTTTTTTTCTTTACCCTTTCTGTTGCTATTTTTCTTTGCTTTATAATTATATTAAATATTGCTGCATTAATGTAGGAGAGAGTGGCCCAAAATTGGTATATTAACGAAGAACGATAAAAAATTATTACAATTTTGGTTTAGGCCCAAAGCCGGTAAGCCGTTCAGGTGAAATGGAAAAGCTTAACTCTAATTTTCGATTTGGTAGATTTTTTAGTCACATGTGAAGTAATAAATGATTGAATCAATGGACTTAGATCATTTTCGTCACAAAAGTAACTTTTTTAAGTGATAGTTATCCAATTTAAACGGAAAATACAGGTCAGCGCATTGTTTAATAAAATAAAAGGATTTTACCCCACGAGACATTTGAATATTAACATTATTTATCTCCTGTTTTTCACCAGCCTACAAATATCGCGTCAACGGTTTTCATCAAATACAACTAAATTTAATTAATTAAATTACATTAATGAATTGATATTTGAGAAAACTGCTTAACCATCAAGTATCATCCACTGCAACATTTTTCAAAAAATGTATTTGAACTTGACGATAAAAAATCCCGAAGAAGTTTGAACTTGACGGGAAAAATATTTTATTAAGGATTAAAAATTTGAACACGCAAGATATATTTATATTGAGAACGTGAACAAACAGTAGGCATTGAAAAATGCGGAGGATAACGTTTAATGCGCGTCATATCAGAAAATAATACATTTTGACATTATATGGCTATAAAACTGAAATGAAATACCTCTTGTGTCACACAGCTGCCGAGAAACCTATTTGGCTGATGAATAAAACATTTCGTCACTGAGAAAGTTTGCAAATAAGGATGAGCGGATATTATTTCTTACAAGTCATTTTCATTCTTTTGATGACAGCAATAATTTTGATATTCATAAGCATCGTTTTGGCTACTTTTAGTTTGTTTTTCATATTAAAAAGAAGATAAGAGCTAATATTTAGAAAAGTGCCAATTTGAGTCCCAAGTGAATTTTCACTAGTATTTCAGTAACTAGTTAAAAAAATAATTTTCCCCAGAAAGAAGATAAGGTTCTGCCTTCATTTCATCTAATAACATCAAAAAAAAAAATTTTTTTTTTCTTCAGAAAATATTGTTTTTATACATCAAAAATCAGATCGGTAACGTGTCCCCAGTAGCAAAGCTTAGCATGCAAACAGGTCATGCGCACTTTCTAACTTCCCAAAAAAACGCACTTGCACAAAACACGATTCTATTTTTACCTCTTCGTTAATATTTTACTTCATTTTTGTTTTAATCGATTTCTGATTTTCTAGCTGATGCGAAATAAGCGTGTCCCAAGTTCCGCCGTCAGAGTGGTAACAATAACTTCCGATCTATGTTTAGGCTCCCAAAATCATTTCCTGCACCTATACCACATGATACTGAGTACCTGGTGGGATGTTTTATCGAATCGTAATTAAAAATTTGCATTTCTGCATCTAAAATTGTAGGTAAGATTTTTTAAAGTGATTTTATAAAATGTGTGTCATTTGAGTCATTAGATCGGTAACACGCTCTAAAATGCGCAGTTTTTATTATTTTAAAAATTATTTTATATATAAATATAGTCCTTTATTACAAGTGAAAAAACCACGTGTTTGATTTTGGTTTAGTGCGATCGACTCGGATATAAAAAAAAAAAAAACTTTGTCAGTTTGTCAGATTGGTAACAGTCAGAGCGGTAGCATTGAAAAACAGCGAATATGTTACAGAACTAACTCACACGTTTCAGAATTATAAAAGCAAAAATCATAGGTTTTAGCTATATATATTGAATATTTTTGTTCTTAAAAAAAGAAAAGCAATGAGTTTTAGTACAATTGCTTCATTTGTGGTTTGTATGACCTAACAATAGAAGTTAATAAAATAAGAAAAATTGACACTGCAGAAATTAAGTTAATTAATTATTATTATTTTATTTATTTATTTTTTTGGTGCTTCAATTTCTCATAACTTCGCTAAATAACTAGATAATAACTAGCATGCTAAATTTGAATTTCTGATAAAGAAATTAAATTTCCTGCAACTAATTAAAGAAAAGCAAGCAGCAGAGTTGTGTGTTGAAAAAGTTGAAGTTGTGTGTTGTTTCAAAACAAAACAAATGATTTATTAACTTGGATTTGGTAATCTCAAAATTTATTTTATCTAAAAACCTTATCGTTCATTTTTATTTCCAAGAAATGCTTTTTTATAATGAAATTTGATTTTTTAGCCTAATATAAATATTTTAATATAATTATCTTAATTCTATGTTAAAAATGCAAGGAAATGATATATTTAGAGATGTTAACGAAGACTGAAAGCATAAACTCAAATATGTAACTCATATTAACATCAGATCTGTAACCTTCATCAGATCTGTAACGGCTTAAAAGGGAGTAATCTAAGGAGGGGGTAAATAACTTCCTTGACCTCCCCCCTTTTATTTTCTTGCATTTAGACCCAATTTAGACTTAAAATCCAATATTAGTTTTTTTTCTGCAAAAAAATTTTTTTTTCAAGAAAACTCCAACTTCAAATTGGCACTTTTCTAAATATTGGCTCATAAAGAAGTTACTTTTCCTATTTGAACTTTTAATGCAATAAAAATAATTATGTACACTGCATTAGGCGAATTACTAATGGCACAATGACGCAAGAAATTATTAAACTAACACAGGTATTTATACGCTTTTACTAAAATTGATCTTTACTTCTTTTATATTATGTAAAATACTGTGAAAAAAATAAAATTGAAAAAAAAATCTTTTGCATAGAAATTAAACTACACTGCTCAAAACAATTAGGGGAGCACATGGTTTTAACAAAATTACGCAAATATGTATACCAATAAGTAACATAAAATGAATCGTTCTTAATTCAAAGCCTACCAGGAAACGGAATAAATTTTATGAACAAATTGAAGTTAATGAGGCCAAAAACCAGAAAAAGAAGATAAGTGCGGAAATCGAGATGTTTTCAGAAGCGTCCGTTTTATTGCCGTAACTGTTAAATTAGATAGCGCAGTAGTTTTTTAACATTTTTTTCTGGGGAAAAGGTTACTTAAAAATGTCTCAACAACGTGATTTACTGGAATCCATGCCATGGCATGTTATAGGCAGGCTGGAATCCGGGTAAACACAACGTTGTGTCGCGGATGATGTTGGAACCGTCAGAAGTGTTGCAAGGCTGTGGAAACGATTCCAAGAAACAGGAAATGTTTGACATCGACCAGGGCAAGGTCGGCCATGCACCACTACAGTAACTGATGACCGGTATATACAGTTAACAGCCCGTCGAAACAGAATAGAGAATGCTACGCATCTGCAAAGGCAGTTGCTCTTGGCAATATTACGAAGGGTTTCCAGCCAAACAGTACGTAATGGGCTTCATGAGTTCATGGGCTATGCACGTAGGCCAATGGTCTAAATTTTGTTGACCCCACGCGACTGTGTGGCCCGAATAAGACAGACTGCTGAACATCGAAATTGGGAGCAACATGGTTGGAGCCAAGTGCTGTTTACAGAGGGGTTGCAATTCAGTCTGGAGAGTGACAACGGACTTGTTCTGGTATGGAGGGACAGGGGCACTCAAAATAATCCCGCGTTCGTTCGTGAAAGGTCTCAAAACAGACGAGCTGGTTGGGTGGTACGGGTGGAATCAGTATAGGCGGACGTACGGACCTGCATATCATTTGGAATGGCACTTTGACGGGCTAAAGGTATGCAGACGAGATACTGAGACCTAATGTCATCCCTCACGCTGGAGCTATTGGATATTCCTTTGGTTTTTAAAACGATATTGCTCGACCGCTGAGAGCTCGTCTGATGGAGAACATGCTTGAAACTGAAAAAAAAATACAGCGTATGGAATGGCCAGCGTGCTCTACTGACCTCAATGTAATCAAACATGTTTAGGACATGGTCGGACAATGCATTGCTGAGTGACAAAGGTCGCCTGTTACTGTCCGAGACTTGGAGATTGCACTTCTTGAGGAATGGAACAGTACTCCCCAAATTCATGCCCATAAGCTTATCGCATCCATACCAAACAGGTGTGCAGCAGTCTTAGCTGTTCAAGGAGACCACACGCCTTATTAAAACACATGCAACATGTCTAAACAGTACCTTTTTTTCATTTTTTACATGTAACCAAAATGTTGCCCAAAATCACCTTTTTATGTTTTTTCCACATTTTCAAAGAATTCAAGATTAATTCCAAAGTTTTTAGGTCTTTTTTCTGTATTGTGCATTGATACACGCGTACTATCCATTGTACGCCAATCCGTGGCTGTCTTGCACGGTTTTCTTCACTTTTTTGCTTGCTCCCCTAATTGTTTTGAGCAGTGTATTTTGTGTTGATCATAAATTCACGATTTTATCATTTTTTAATACTTCAAATTTTTTCAATACAATGAGTGTATGAGTTTCTCACACCTCATAATTACACAGAAGGTTTATTAGGCTAGGTGAAAGACTGTGTTTTACACATAGCAAGTTTAAATTAAGAAAACATATTAGCCCAGCGTAAGTTTTACTTAAAAGTTAAATTACAATGGTAACAAAAATAAACGGAAAACATTTGTATTATGGTTTCAAAGACACACATTTTCTAACGAAACGGCACCTGGGAGAAATGGAAATTGCATTGCGGAACAAGTGCAGTGTGCCGTAGTTTATGCAAAAGGGATTATCAAGAAATATCAGCAAATAAAGAACAAAAAATATAAAATAAATGAAAAGTCTATCAAAATGTCCCTAAAGTATTGAAGAATCAAGAAGCAAAAACCGTCAAACAGGACAAAAACTCGATTAAATTCACCGCATATAGAAAACAAACATGTATTGTATTGATAATGCAAGCACAATATAATGATAAGCACCGATCATGCCATCATGCAGGATCCAACTTAAGGGGGGGGGGGGAGGCTAACTTTTGACAGCGTACGCCTTTTTTGTAAGAAGAGGCTATTGGATTGAATTAAAAAATATCCGGATTACAAAAATTTCCTAGAACATACTGCTATTATTTTTGTAATTCTTTACAGGTTGGCTTACTTCAATTTGGCAAACACGAACTTACTTCGGGACATAAATAACTATAAAGTTTTAATGAAATAAATTTTTGAATATGTGTCATTAGAACGACCCAGTGCTTAATCATAATGGGGTTACTTACGTATTTATTTATTTGTTTGCGTACGTGTGTGAAAATAAATTTCTCCACTTTTACTACATTTACTTATGCGTTTTTTTTTTTTTCTTTTGCTTTCGATGACAACGCCGAGTAGCATCATTTTGCACTTACGGTCTGTTAGGTCTCGCCACCTAAATCACTCTTTCCCGGCAGTTGTTCCACTCTATTTCATTTGTTACTGCGATAAGAAGCGCACTCATGTAGATGTAAATCCTTATTATTGTCGCAAATCTGAATCCGCACTATCCAAATGTCTGATCATTTTGAAACTGTCAAAAATGTTCCTACTTTTACTAAATAAAATATTATTCTGACACATTTTTTTTTTGAAAGTTCAAAATGTGCTACTTTATTGTCGTACATGCATTCGACCGTAAAAAGAATGTTTTTGTACTCGTGGGGGGTATTAATAACTCAAATTAAGAAACTGAAAAATATGTTGATAGTGTGATATTTCTGATGAAAAATAAGGTACATACTATTATCCGTCTAAACGCTATTTTGAGTTTAAAACCTATCGATTTTTTGTTCAGAACTATATTCATGGTGCCAAAAGATGCATTTTGCATTTTTTTTTAACGAAATACATTATTATACATTTACTATATTGCCCACTTTTGTTTGATTTGTTTTTAACTGGTATTATTTTCTGTACGTTAACTTCAAAGTAATTTCTAAAAAAATAAAATAAAGAAACATAAAAACGTGTGTTTCAAGGTTTCAAAGAATTCCGGTTTTATTTCACAAATAAATGGTATTTTAGAAGATAATCAATACTTTAAAAGTCATTTTAAAAACAAATTTATTTTAATGATAAAAAACATAATAATATGCTTGCATTTGTGGTGTGACATATGCATAAAAATGTACCATACATTGCAATCGCACGAAATAATCATTTAATATCGGAACAACTCACAAGAAAATTTTGTATTAAGTCCATTTGTTTAGTTTGTGGAACATACAAACTGATAACGACGTTAATTTTGTGTTAAATACATCATTTAAAGAACATTATTTTAGTTAAATATTTAAACATCGCTCGAAGTAAACGAAGCTTTGCATTTTAGAAACATATTGTAGAATGTTAGTTTCGATGTATACGGCTCTAAAGATTTAAATTACTTGGAAAGCTTTGGTGGTGTAATTATCAGTAATCCTTTTCTAAGCTTTTCTCACACGAAACTCAGTTGCTGCAAACCAGTTCCAAGTGTAATCAGATTGGACAATAAGTCATGAATTCCCAGCATGCTCAAATATACATTAATAAATTTCTTGAAAGAGAGACCGAAACTGGAACGTATTTAGTTTTTTTCTTCTAAAATGTTACTTTTAGCGGCATTAGTTCCTCAAATAAAAGTTGTTAAATCTCTTCTTAAAGCGTTAATGTTTTAAACTTTAAATTGTTCACAGAAAAAAGACAAAAGAACAAGAACATTTATAAAATGTATCTTAATGCTTTTTTTTAACGTCTTCAGTAAGCAATAAAATTCACAGAAAACATTTATTTTTAAGTTTTAAAATATGTATACATTAATTTAAACATTAATTTCTAAAATGACAAATGTACTTAAAAGGTTTAAATAATTGCTAAATACGTAAAAAAAGGCATTATCTGAATGATCTCTCAATATACCTATTTTAGTAAGAACAACTAAATTACTCTATTTATATTTGTCAAATAAAAAGTTCTCGAATAAAATTTCTTATAGTTTTAAATTTTAGTAAATAATTTGGTCTATAAGTTTTTTTTTCTTTTTTTCGAAAACGTACAATTGATCTGTATGCAAAACAATCAGAAACATCTGACTCTCCAGTGAACTGATAATTCATTTTAGAGAAAATTTAGATTTTAAACTTGTCGCACAGTGTATCGTATTGAAAATAAAACTGTTCAAACTTCTTTGAGACATTGCTTCAAAAAAAAAAAAAAAAATCATTTTCACTTAAACTCTGATATTTTTATGAATAAAGATTAAAAAATTCACTATAAAACAATTGGTAAATAAAGGCTTTTTTTTTTTTTTTTATACAGAGATTTAAGAAAAAAAGCAGTTTTATCAGATGCATTTTCTTTGAAACGTAAAGTTTCATACAATACCCAAGTAGCACACTTCGTTTTTTAAAAGTTGTAAAATGGTTATTAACGTTGTAACAACCGCTTAAAAACGTTTATAAAACGTTTAAAGGTTGCTTGTGCTACCTGGGTACATTTAAGTAGTCGAAACAAGTTCCCCATCCATTAAATAATTCAACTCAGATATTTATTTCTGTATTTTGTTAATTGAAGTTTGCATTCGGAATGAAGGTTAACGTGATGAAAATTTACAAATAACACGCAGTAGCAAAAATACACGCTTTCCTGACAAATTAAGGCGTAGAATATTTCGCCAACAGTGTTTTATACATTTACAACGCTTAAGGTTAATGAGAATTCTGAATTGCTTTTGATGTGTTACGTTAACAAACAAAATTTTATGGACTGGTTTGGTTGATAGAGGAAGAAGTAATTTTTTTTTTGCAATTTCAGTTAATGTTGGATTTTTATTCGTATTTGTTTTCTCTGTTTTATGTAAAAATTGCACAAAAATGGCCTAAGGGGCATAACAAATTTATTCTCTTATCAGAGCTACTAATTACGTGTCAATGTTATAATGCAAGTCAGGTTCTATGCTGATGATAATTGTATGCTATTTTATAACTTATAACAGCTTTTGTGTATGCTAAATTTTCTTTCAGAACACCTTTTGTAAATGAATCATTTCAAGTAGCGTTTAAAAAAGTTACAGTTAAGTATTGATATGAGTTAATTCAAAGCGAAAATGTACCTACCTTTAAATACAGATTGTACTCCTGAAGTTAAAATTAACGGAGGTAATATTATAATGCAGTAATTTTTGTAAAACTTTATTTGCTTAAATACATGTTACAATGATTCACACCTTTCCAACACTCCGAAAGCGAAAAAATACCAAACGACTTATTTTTTAAATTTGTGCCTCAAGAGACTCTGTTGTTGAAACAATTTAATTGACAAAACAGAAAATTAGCCTAAACCCAAAACAAAAGCTAAAAACTCACAGAAGGGTAAATAACACATTTTTTTTTCTCTCTAAAAGTTAATCAATATTTCTCTTCCGAACTTTCTGTTTTTTTTTTTTTTTTTTTTTTTTGCAAAAGAGATTTCGTTTACCACTTAGGGTTGAGTTGCAAACGAAAAACGATCTAATGTAATGAAAATCATAATTATATTACCATACTTAGTTTAACATGACAATCGATTGACGCCAACGGCAGTGGAAACAAACTTAGCTTGGATCTGACGTTGTTATGTTAAATAAATAAATAAATAATTATAATAATGATAGCAATAAAAAAAGACAATTTTTTCTACTTGTTTTCAAAAAGGGTTTTGTTTATGATAAAAGGACCGGGAAAATTATGTTTTGCCTTTCATAACAATTCTATTTTTAACTTATTGCTTAAAAGATATGGCAAATGAAAACAAACGCTAGAAGAAGTAAAATAAATTTAGCTAGCAGCTTGAGATATATAAAATATTTACTTTAATTGTTGAATTACATCGCTGGTCTACTAGCATTGAATTGCTTTTATTTTCCTGTTGCACGTTTGCCTATGGGATAACAAATATTCTTTATTTTTAAGCTCTTGGCTGCTACCCAAATCCTAAAATAACTATGTCGTTTGGAATTACTTTCTAAAATTATCTTTATCTCTGTTTTATTCACAGCAATACTTATTTAATATTCACAGAAATATTTATATATATTTTTTTTTATTCACAGCAATTCTTTCTATTAACAATTTCCATATTTGTAAACTAATACAACTGTAAGAATTGTTTCAGTAGGGAGTATTTTGGCTCTTATCCAAACCCTAAAGCAACTTAATCTTTTAGACCTGTACCCTAAATTTTGTAATGAGGTTTTTTTAGAGAGGCTTTACACTAATTAAGAGGGATGAGGGTTTTTGACTCTTCTTTCTTATTTTCTACCGTATGCGGACGTTTGATAAAAGGTCAATTGTATTTAGAATTTATCGTAATTCCCCCATTTACTGTCCAGTATATTTTTAGACTAAATTTATATTATTTAAGTGGAATACTGATTTTTGAAGAATATTTTTAGAAATTAAGTGATACTTTTTCGGTGAATAATGCTCCTATAATGATGAAAGTTTGAGTGGCTCTGTCGGGGTAAAAAAATCATTTAATGCTCAAAAAGGTTTTTATGTAAATTTTTCTGTATCATTATTGGAAATTTCAAGGAGATTGTTTAGTTTATCTGAAAACGTTCACTCTTTTTACTATAGAGGCTTCTTAGAAACAGAGGCCAGTATTCTAAATATAATTTTTGCACAAAATATTCTTTTTATAATTATATCCTGCTATGGTTTTCAGAAAGTATGTTGACGTTGCTTCGGATATCTTTACAATCCGAAACAAAATATTTACCCCCTTTTCGAGAATCATAAAATTGTAAGAATTGTTTTAGTACAGAATAATCTGACTGCTATCCAAATTCTAAAGCAAATTTTCGTTTAGAATTTTGCCTAAATTTTGCTGTTTTAAGGGGGTCATCAGATAGACATCAAGACAATTAAGCAGAACGATGATTAAAAATTAAAGTTAAAAATTAAAGACGATATGCACTTATTATATGATAGACTTTTTTAATTCCACCAATTTAATCTATAAATGAAGTGTAAATAAAATGCATCAAATCCATTAAATTCACAAAGTTGACACTTTTAAGTAAACAGTTTCTCATTTAAGTGGATAAAACTTTCAATCTTCATTTACCGACTAATTAAATTTTACTAGCTGCATGCAGATCTTTCGAGATTTAAAGGGCCATCTCTTTGATAAGATTTACTAGTAAATGCGAGTCACACATAATCAAGAGGGACAATTTCGCTATAAATGGATTTCATTTTCGATATTCAATGCGTTAATCTATTTAGTATTGATTATTTCACCATTATAACTCGATTTTCCCGTTTTCAATAAATCGAATGTGCATTGTTTAAGTAATATTTTCTCGTAATTGTGGATTAATGAAAACATTATTACAAATCGTTTGTTCCGTATAGAAGTGGATTATTTAATTGAAAGTAATAGGTTTCTCGACATAAAATGTGGCTCCTTTTTGTTGGAGAGTCATCTTATGTCACGTGTGTCTGTCTATGTGTTAAGTTTTTCAGCTAAACTGGCACTGAGTAAGCGGTAGAGAGCTTTACGTTACGGATATGTTAATCCCTTAGTTTGGCAATGTATCCTACAGGATACATCACTTTCTACATTTTTCATTTTGAATTAGGCACCCTCTAGGGGGCTGGTTTTTAACCTATATCATTATTCGAACCTTCTTTTTTAACATCTGTCTTTACTGTGGCTATTTACAAAGCAACGCGTTCAGTATTAAGTTTATAAGTGTTACAGTGTGTTCTACCAAAACAACATGGCGTCACGTCGATTACAGGTATGTTCTCTTTTATGTTTTAATTTCTTTTGTATTTTGATTTGTATAATAATTTATAGATAGATGTAGTTGTATTGTAAATAAATACTTGATTAAATTTTATAAAAAGTGTGTATGTATTCTTATTTGCTACTTTGGCAGTGTATCCTACAGGATACACAATTTATAAGACCAATTTTCTTTTTATTTTTTCCCATGACATTTTTTAAACTATATAATATTTATGCATTTTACCCCAAAAAAACTAAAATTAAAAAAAATTGTCAAAATTTTTAAATTTTTGATATGTGCCAAACTACGGATTAACTGTGCTCACTTGGCGAGCGCAGCTCTCAAGGAACGAAGCCTTTTGTCTATAATATTTCGCGACTCTATACCCTAAGTAACGAGAGCTGGCGGCTCAAAGTAAAATTAATTTAACACTCTCCGCACTTTTTCTCTGATGGTTGTCATAGTTATGGCGCTGTGGACTTTTTCCTCACTTAGCTTTGCAACAACGGTTAAATACAAGTGGTTAAAATTGTTTTTTGCATAAACTATTATTCCATTAAAAGTCAACGTCATGAAAGCACAACTTTTTCTTAGAGATTTTTGCTTTATTAATGTATGACTAGATTTGTTAGAAAACGTTGAAAAATAACTGAGACATGAGGACATAAATAACAGCTTAAGCTTAATTCGATAAACATAAGAGCGATTCCATACCAAATCACCGAAAATAAAAAAAGTTGGTCGCACGACCGACTCGGATTTTTTTTTAATTTGGTACACAGATTGATGGTATAGAGGTATGAAAAAGCCCAAAAGGAAAGTTACCTGCTCCACTTATTTTCTGAGATACATGCCCTCAAAGTTTGTCCGCCACGTCAAAATACTAAAAAAGTGATGTTATTTAATCATTTTTTATAAAAAATCGTACTCATGCAAAATAAAAGTGTTAGATATCTATGGAAACTAGTTACTCCAGGCATTCTGAAAAAAAATACTAGAACGTTCATAATGAAAATTGCCAAGGTACTGGGCTGTTTGAAGTTGTCACCACAAAAACTTGATTTTGCAGATTTTGCTAAAATTCAGGCATTTATTACAAAAAAAGGCAAACAAAACCAAAGGTTTTCTCACTTTCTGGTAGTGTACAGGTCCTCCTTGTAAATTGCTACGCAATAAATTTTTTGGGTTTCTCACTCCTTCTTGGAAATATTTTAGCTTAAAGATAAGGCGTATGGCAAAAAATGCGTTTTTGGCCATCTTGGCAGCCATTTTTCTCATAAAGGGGGAGCAGTAGAAACTTTAATTTTTTTTTAAACAAGCCACTGATATGTTAGCTATTCACAGGAAAAGAGTTTACTTTTGGTTATTTCTCCCATTAAGAGATATCCTGCTGACAGTATATGCATGCTTTTCGCGACGACCATATGCTTTTGTTCCCCCTCTCATGGACTTAAAATTAATTAAACCAAAAAAGAATGATATATTTATTATTAGCTGCATTATCTACCCAATGTGTCATGAAATTTAATTTATTAAATCATTGAACAATAAATTAGATAATTGATGAAAAAAAGAAAAAGTATTTCTCTGATGCCTGAGCATTATGCATTCATAATTATAAAGCACTAAATACTTTCTTGAGGAATTAATTAACATAAATGAGCTCTAAATATTTATATTATAAGCAATACCCAATCTTGTGATTGGGATACTCCTGTTTTTAATTGAAGAATTTCTTGAATATCACATGAATATCAGGAAAATAAATGAGGTCTTTTCGTTTGATGTAGGATATTTTATGATAAATTTCATTTGATGGGCTACTAACTGAGCATGGTGATAAAGAGCTATTAATTTCAGCATCGAATTCCATTTTACCTTATTAACATTTAAATATTTACAAAATAATTAAATAAATAATTTAATATAAAGCCATGCTTGAAGAATTAAAATTAGTGCAACTAATTTATTCCCATACTGATCTTTACAAAATTGACATGCGTTGAGCACTGATAAGAACTGACAAGAAAAAGTTTACTCACTAAAATATTAGTACACAGATACTATAAAGCATACATTCTATTTTCCACAAAATAATACTGCAACAAAGAACAAGGGTATCCTCCTGTTTATAGCCATCAATCAGGAACATCCAATCACAAGATTGGGTATTGCCTATGAGATAAATATTCGAAGCTCCTTTATTTTAATTGATTTTTCAAGAAATTCTTTAGTACCTACCCCTTTATACCCTTGTTCTTTGTTGCAGTATTATTTTGTAGAAAATAGAATGTACGCTTTATAGTATCTGTGAACTAGTATTTTAGTGAGTAAACTTATTCTTGTCAGTTCTTATCAGTGCTCAACACATGTCAGTTTTGTAAAGATCAGTATGGGAATAAATTAGTTGCACTAATTTTAATTCTTTAAGCATGGCTTTATATTAAATTATTTATTTAATTATTTTATAAATATTCAACTGCTAATAAGGTAAAATGGAATTCGATGCTGAAATTAATAGCTCTTTATCACCATGCTCAGTTAGTAGCCCATCAAATGAAATTTGTCATAAAGTATCCTACATCAAACGGAAAGACCTCATTTATTTTCCTGATATTCATGTGATATTCAAGAAATTCTTCAATTAAAAACAGGAGTATCCCAATCAAAAGATTGGGTATTGCTTATAATATAACTATTTAGAGCTCATTTATGTTAATTAATTTCTCAAGAAAGTATTTAGTGCTTTATAATTATGAATGCATAATGCTCAGGCATCAGAGAAATACTTTTTCTTTTTTTCATCAATTATCTAATTTATTGTTCAATGATTTAATAAATTAAATTTCATGACATATTGGGTAGATAATACAGCTAATAATAAATATATCATTATTTTTTGGTTTAATTAATTTTAAGTCCATGAGAGGGGGAACAAAAGCATATGGTCGTCGCGAAAAGCATGCATATACTGTCAGCCGGATATCTCTTAATGGGAGAAATAACCAAAAGTAAACTCTTTTCCTGTGAATAGCTAACATATCAGTGGCTTGTTTAAAAAAAAAATTAAAGTTTCTACTGCTCCCCCTTTATGAGAAAAATGGCTGCCAAGATGGCCAAAAACGCATTTTTTGCCATACGTCTTATCTTTAAGCTAAAATATTTCCAAGAAGGAGTGAGAAACCCAAAAAAATTATTGCGTAGCAATTTACGGGGAAGACCTGTACACTACCAGAAAGTGAGAAAACTTTTGGTTTTGTTTGCCTTTTTTTGTAATAAATGCCTGAATTTTAGCAAAATCTGCAAAATCAAGTTTTTGTGGTGACAACTTCAAAGAGCCCTGTACCTTGGCAATTTTCATTATGAACGTTCTAGTATTTTTTTTCAGAATGCCTGGAGTAACTAGTTTCCATAGATATCTAACACTTTTATTTTGCATGAGTACGATTTTTTATAAAAAATGATTAAATAACATCACTTTTTTAGTATTTTGACGTGGCGGACAAACTTTGAGGGCATGTATCTCAGAAAATAAGTGGAGCAGGTAACTTTCCTTTTGGGCTTTTTCATACCTCTATACCATCAATCTGTGTACCAAATTAAAAAAAAATCCGAGTCGGTCGTGCGACCCCCATTCGGTGATTTGGTATGGAATCGCTCATAAAATAAATGGGATGCCCCAACAGCAGTGATTAAAAAAAGAGTGGATCTGTTTTCTTTCGTACGTTTTCCATCGAGACGAAGCAAAATGTTCATACTTGATACGCCAATTTTAAAGCAACTGAGTATAGTTTCCAAGTATTACACAGCACACTTGTAGAGGTTAGAGTGCATATTGGGTTGGCGGGCACAAATAGCAGAGAGCAGCACTCTAATCATGAAGTAGAACGTACGTTTTATTACTATGGGTATAAATTAACTAGAGTTTCATGCAGTTTGGATTTCGTTAATTTTAGTCGAATAGCCTTGTCGTTTTTTTATTTAATTACTAGCTTATTACCCGGTGTTGCCCGGTATTGCATTATGTTTCTCTTATTTCCTGCTGAAATGAAATAGGTAAGCCTTAAATTGAGTATTCATTGTTAATCGTAATCTTTGTTGGAAAACACTCATATTTAAATGTGCTAAATTTTATTAATTTGTATGCTTAAAGGCTTATGTCTATTACTCTATTTATTCAAAACTGAAAGAAAATGGCCATTTTGAGATAAAACATTTGAAGTTTGAGCTTTTTGGATCTTTTTAAAATTTTAAAACCCCGCCTATGTGAATTATAGTCCATCAAAGAAACTCTGTGCCACGTTTGATGAAAATAAGACGAAAACTGTATTTGTATAATGAACAAACAAACAAACAAATATAGATAAATACATCCATTTATATAAAGATATATTTTATATAAATAAAAATATTATTATTTATTGCTTCAGTACTAAAAATACAAACAGGACATACATGATTTGGGCAAAATAATTTTATCATTTCACAATATAGAGAAAATTTGGAATAATCTTAAAACTGTTGATTCTTCAACTTTGATGAACAAAAAAAAGAAAAAAAAAGTCAAAAGATATAGATAAAAAATAAATGCAAAGAAACATAAATAAAATTAAACAGAATTCAAACTAATCGAATAAAACAAAACTTTTTCTAAAGAAGAGTCAAAATGCAGCATACTTGAACAAGTTTATATAGTTAGGTTTTATTTACATAAAAGTATCAGTAAAAAAATTTGGCACCATTCGAGAATTGCGTCGAATAAAATATTAGAGATATCCTCTTCTCATCAACTATACTAAGAAACTGCAGTACACTGCTTGAAACTTCTAGGGCACTGGAATCCCATACAATTTTCTACTAACGATACATCTACGTCTTAAGTAACATTGACAAGCATTGACAGCGTTTCTGAAGAAGCTGTATCCCTACTAGAAGCTTTGGTGGTATATTTCAATTGAATAGAGTATGTTTAATAGTACTGTAGGTTTTTTGTTTAGTGTTCGGAATTCTAAATTTCTGAAAAACGTATTTATATTGAAATAATACGTTTTAGTAAGCATTTTAATCATTATTTTAGAATATCGAAGATAATTTTGAATTTGAAATTAAACTTAAAGGCCCTAAATTTCAATTACGAACGACGAAGAATATTACCAAAATATATTAAACATTACCAGAAGAAGATAAGAACAATGTTTATTCATTACATATTTATTGCTCTTTATGGAGCGCAAAGAAGTGCGTTTTTCTCACTTTTCAAAATTGCCTCATTTTTATGCATTTGGTATACACATAGAATGTATTTCTCAAACCCGATCTTTACATGCGTTTTCTATAAAACTATTCGTAAAAGAGACTCTCTTCATCTTTCTAGAATATGTAATAAGTTTTCGCCGCACTCTGCATCGAAATGGGAATTTTTGAAAGAAGGTATATAAAACTTTTTTTTTGTATCTTTCTGCTTGAAAGCGACAGTTTCATAACTTCTTGACTCGAGTCTTAATTAATGCTCCTTTTTTCTTTCTTTCTTTTGTTATTTATTTATTTATTTATTTATTGGAAAAAAATGTTACCTTTTTCGTTGCGTATTACCTTAACTGAAAATAATACTATGTATACTACAAAATAGTCATTGAAGTTGTATCCTATTACTTATGAATAATAATATTATTACTTATAAAAACTGAAATTAAACTCCCCTATTTTTTGCTATAAATGAAAATATTTTAAGTATATTTATATCATAGAGAACATATGGAAGAAATAACAAGCACAGGCTTAAAAGTAAAAATTTCGTTAATGTATAAAATAATCTTACTGGTTTGACATAAAATTTTAATTTAAAAAAGTAAATTCTCCTCCCCAACGGCTTTTTCAGCTTTAGAATTATGTAACCACATTGTTTTTCTAGATGAGATATCTTTTATATTTTATATGCAGCTCCACAACTGAAAGACTGACGGCTTCAACATCTGTTCTGAATGCCAGGCTACTACTATTTCCATTCTAAGCTTTCGGAGTTTATAAATACCTACTGCTGAAATAATCAGAATTTGTTTTAACTGTTCGGTTAAATTTTTTTAAAGAACAGACTACACAAGAAATGCATTTGAAATGCTGGGTGTGCGCATTGAACAACACCCAGCGCGCAAAAACGCATGAGATGTAAAAAGAGGATTTTTAAATCATTATGTACATTTTAGACATAGCTAAAAAGTAGATGCATTCCGAGAGGGTTTTTAGCTTTAAAGTGAACTAATAATGTACAGCAAATATTTTTGATCTAACTGAAGAATATTTCCTTTCTTTGATAGTTAAAAATTATATTTTAAAAAAATCACCCTTCAAAATATTCGCTTCTAAAATGGTATTTTATGCTTAGAAAATCATTTATTGGAAATATTCAACCTAAAGTAGCAAAAAGGCAATGAATGAAATTTTCATATAGGTATATTAGACTGCTTGCAACCAATTGTTTTTCAAAGAATTTTAATAATGTGAACCAATAAATTATTTTATCGCTAATCAATGATTAAGCGATGTATTATGATCATGAAGGCATCATCTACAATCGATAGTCCTTCTTTCTACACATCAGTCCTTGGTCTTCTTTTCTTTAGATGGAACAAAGAAATGGATTTGGAAGACGATTTTTGCCTTCCACCACTTTATCGACCCGACAGCGATAATTTACTTCCAGTTAAACGCGTTTCTTAAAGCAGTGATGGCTCCAACATTTAATTGTCTGATATCATAAAACATTATGGTTATTGCTCGGCTAATGCGATTGTTTTATTGTTTTAACTTTATTCGTTTTCTTAAAGCTTCCTTTTTTCTATTATAAATCCTATCATTATAATTTAATTTGTGTGAAAGATAAATGCTAGTGAAATAAGTAATGATACTTTTAATGACTTTAAATTTTTTTAATGGTACAAAAATGATTGGATGGTGGATGAAATACATTTTACTTTATTACTTTCTTTTTTATGTTCTTACTAAATGTTTAATTGCATAAAACATTACGTCACAATAATTTTGAAAGCAAGAAAATAAGTTTTATTAAAACAAATAAATTTATTTTATTCAACTATTATTATAAAATCTCTAATTACTTTTTAGGGAACAATACCATCAATTATCCCAAAACAATTCAAGATTGTGCCAACTATGTAACCTCCATTTAGTAACTTATAGTTACTAATATAAAACTCTACTGGTCTCTCGGTAAATTAAAACTTTCAAGGTCAATTTATTCCATAGAGAAAATCTGCAGGAAAAAACAAGGCACACGTTCAAAATTAAACACCTGGTCAAGTAGATGGTTTGAAGTTAATATGGTTCTTTGGTGTATATGTGCCTAGATTGGAGAGAGTTTTGTGCAAGTTAGTGGCTTATACTGATTTGATTCAGGAGAACCTATTTTTTTTCTTTTTGGAATATTTTCGAAGGAAATAGTTTTTGAGCACTAAAGTAAACTTTGTGGTTTGTTGTCAACAGTTGTAAAGGTTGTTTAAGTAATTAAGTGTATTCCTTGATTAAGCGGTATGATCTTAACTAAGAGAAGTTGCTCTTATACGCTTCTGTTTTTTCACTATTTTTGATGTATCGCAATGGCATTATTTCGGTGAAAATGCCACATCGTGTTTGCATCAAGTTGATGCTTGTAATAAATTTAACCCGCAATTTTTTAATTAAGTGGGGTATTTTTTTACTCTTATTTCTCATTGCGTCTTTTAACTACATAAGGTAATTTTATCTACTGAAATGCGTAAAGTGAGTAGTTCCACCCAGTTTCTTTTATTTTTCAATCATAACATAAACACTTGGACCTTTAAAATATCAAAAATGACATATTTTAGAATAAGCACACAAATGGAAATATCGACAGTTAAATTAAAATAATTCTAAATATTTTTTTTTATTTATACAAAGGGGAGGTCTTGTATTTAGATATATCATGGCCAAAAAACTTTCAGACAATAGTCCTACTCATAGTTAACCAAGAACCGTTAATTTTCCTCCTCCAGTTTGAATACAAATCATCTTTAAACTGCATATCCTACACTAATATTTGATGTTATTTATGCAAGATATTCTTTTGTTATTGAATACATAATCTGTATTCGCAAATGCCTTTCTGCGACATGCAATAACGGAAACTATTCCTCTGTCTTATTATTCTTTTTAGTATGCTATTTACTTACAGTAAATTTCTCATACTAAAAGTTTGAATTTTCTTAATGGGAAATTTAGTTAAAAGACATGTAAAAAATATATATTTAACCGTTAGAACAAGTATCGCATCTGCTGGCAGAGCTCTAATGTAAGTCGTCGTCACATTCCACCTATTCGATTTTCGATTTTGTGATGAAAGACATTTACCCAGTTTTATCTTTTCTCGGGAAACTAAGAGCTGAAATCGTGAGCGAATTTTGCTTAAAAAAATCTTGCCGGAAAATTTCGCAGTGCAGTGAAAGTCCTCTTTCTTTCATTGTTTTCCGTTCTTTCTTTAATTATTATTGTTATTTTTTATGGTGGAGAGGCGGATAAAAAAGATTGCTTATACATATTACAGATTACAGATAAAAAAGATTGCTTTTTTTAATCAACTGCTCTTATTATTGCATGCAATATTTAAGCTATTTTGTATTTGCAAATAAACAAAATTAATGATTTTGTTAGAAAAATGTTATAAAACTGATTTGTGCTATACTCTTATTTTTCGATTTAAGTGTTTTCCTTTCTCTTTCTAGTTTTTTATTGTTTTATTAGAGTAGTACAGATTTTTAATGACTCAAAAAAAAAAAAAATGTGCTATTGAATTTTTAAAATCTTAAAGCTGCTTTTCCATGTATTTCAAAGAAACTTTTTCGGAAAAATTACAAATTTTGTTTTAAATGAGGTTCATTTTTATTTTACAAGCTCGTTTGCTTTTGCGTTTTGAAATATAATTTGAATTCAGAATGTTCGATGTTATATTTTTATAAATTTGTTTTTTTTGTGTTATCAAGGAAATTGTTAATTTAAAAGTAAATACCAAAATAATTTTCCGGTTACTATTTAAATAACACCATCTATATCAAATTTTATTATTCAATTTTATTATTAAAGTTTATTTTCAAAAGAAGAGCTTAGCATCATATTTCACCATGCGTAGTTTTTCCTAAGGGTACACAGCTTATCTTGCTTTAAATTCTTCTTAAAATACTTTCAAAAACATAGTTTTATTTCTTCAATAATCATTTATTCTATTTTCTATCCAAACAGTAAAGTTTGGATAGAAAATGGTTATTACTAAAGTTTAACACAATCAGAATTGTATTTATTATTAAGCTTAAGAAATAATCCTGCATTGTGCGTTTTATGGTGCCTTCCGGCTATTTTACTTTTACAATTTAACGCTATGCAGTTAATGACACAACAACTTTTTTAGCCCGTTAAACCTACTGCATTAAAAAATATGGATGAGCAAAATGACAAGAAAAAAAGAAAAAAAAAACTTATACATCTTTTAGCAATCTACCATTCGTAAATTGTTTTATGATGAGAGAAATATTTTACGAATTTCAATAACACGGTAATTCCCTTGCATATATATTTTCATATTTTAAATCAAACAAAACAAATAACAGATAATAACAATTAAGGATCTACATCGCAACCAATTGATAAAAACGTGTAAAATAGTAGAACAACATACACAAATTTAAATATATTTAAACTAAGCAGAAAATCAAAAATTCAATTTAAATCTCCTACATTTAATACAAATGCTTCAATAACCATAAGCATGGGCCGTTGTAACACAGTTGCAACAAAAATGCTGAATTTAGATATTTAAAACATTACCATAGATAAACTACTTCTATAAACTAGCAGAATAACATACATAACTTTAAATATATGCAAAATATTCATAAAATTAAAATTCACTGGTAATCTCCTATATTTAATACACATACTTCAATAGACCAGAAACATCTGCCGTTGCATCACAGTTGCAAAGGCAGATATTTCTATTGCAACAAAAATGTTTAACTTAAATGTTAAAAACATTACCATAGATAAACAGTCATCGGTGTCAATTATAAAGTCAATGCTTTTGCGGTAGATATTCAATGAAATTGATGAATGATATTCAAAATTTTAGAGACACAACGTCATTAATCACTACAATAATCGATTGACAGTTCTGTTGAGAACCGAGAGAAGTGAAAGGATTTCCTTTTCAAATGATGGCTGGAATGTTAAGTTGGTCCTGTGGTACAGTTGCAATACTAAATGAATAAATAAATAAATACCAATTCAAATAGAAATTAAAAAAAAGACTCCGTAATTGTTGCGTTTATGCATGGATATAAAGATCTCATGATTGAAAATATTACTCTTGAATAAGATCTAGTTGTCAACAAATTTAAAGTGATTGGAAATGCGTCTCATTTTTAAGCTGAAATTAAATTCGTTGTATAAATTAGGAATTTAATCGCTTATTTCAATTAAACTAGTATTTAAGTAGTATTAAAAAAACAAAACTTATGATTTTAAGAAAACATTTATATTATCACATTATTTTTTTCAATTTCGCTTACAACAACTTTTACCGAAAGAAATATGCCTAAATATACATATATTTTGGTTTAAATTATCGTAATCGTTTTTTTTTTTCTTTTTACTCTTGAAATAAAATAATGTCAAATAATAACACGTTATCGTGTTCACCTTTTTAGTAGTAAGTATGAGTCTCTAATATATGTAAGATAAATTTAAATTTGAAGATTAATGCTTGTTCAACATGTCCTGCCTTCGTTAAAAGCAATATGAAATAGTTTAAAATAAATAAACAAATCCTATAAATCTGAGTTTAGATGTTGTATTTGTAATACAAACAAGTTTCGAGTGTAGCTACATTTGATTTTTTTTTTTTTATGAAAGAGCTAACTTTTTAAATACAAAAAACTTTAAAAAGTATATATCAATAAATCGTCATGTTTTATTATTAAATTTTAGTAGTATTTTAACAACTTCTTTGCTTCATATATTTGCTTTGGTTTTTTAAAACATGTATACTGTAGAAGTTAAATTAAAATTTATATTAGAAAGTTTGAAAAGAAGTGCTGCTTCTTGAAAGTAAAAAAAATAGTTTTGATGGTTTTACTGGAGGCAATCTAATTAATCATTGTCGAAATTGAAGCATGAACTTAATTTCAAGAAACCGCGTAGATATTTCAGCGTAATAAACTTAATATTTTTTAAAGCAAGTTGTCTTATATATTTCAGCGAAATATAACATAATTACTCAGTCTATCATCATGCATTTAACGTAATTTCTCATAGGACCAGACAATTTCCAGATGCATTTGCCTTTTCTTATGTTTCGTGTCTCACATCTTTCGACCGATTAGCGTCAAAATAATCAAATAATGCTGTCTTATAGTTAATTCAATAAGCTTCTCTAGTTCCATGGGCAACTTGCATTCTTAATAAAGCAATTTTGATGTTTCAAAGCATGTGGTACAATGTAATTGCCTGTATTTATGATTCCATTAATACAAACTGCGTTTTCGTGCTCATTATGACACTTCTATGAAAACTTGCCAGTACAACAAATAAAACAGGAATAAGGGCAAACTAATAGTAGGTTAAACAAAAGGTAAATGTTCGTATATCTGCAGTAAAAAACGCTGTAAGTATACCTTTTCAACGAAATTTTCCCCATTATTGTTTTCGAGTAGTTCATCAAAGGGACATCTTTTTGTTAATTAAGAAATTATTTTATTAACTTTGATTTTGTTGGCTCATTAAGAAGCTTTAAAGTAACAACGTCAAAGCTATTGTATGCGGAGTCATGCTAAGTAGAGGCATTTTAATGTATTCATACTCTAATGGAAAATTGTTTTAATTCAGTGAGCGTGTCTCAGAAAGGGTTGAAAAAATCTTTCTTTATTTTTCTTTATTAATCGATTTCAATTTGTTGTACTTCTTATTTACGAGAAACTATAAATACTCAACCGAAATTGCATCAGGAAAATTAGAGATCCAATCCAATCCAAGGCTAACTTGTAACTATAACTTTAATAGCTCGTTTTTGGCTCATTTTAAAAAATCGTTAGAATTTTGTGCATATATGGTAACTAAAGTAAAAGACTCAAAAAATTAATGGACTATACCGCCAAAGCTAAACATCGCGCTGTTTGACCAAAGCGGGAACACTATGTTGGTTTAACTATAAGTGGAAACTGAGCATTAACGATCTACATCCATATAAACTCTGAGGGAGTTTGCGCTGTGACATTTATAATAATAGTAAAATTCATGAAAAAAAAAAGAACTTTAAAATAGCTTTCTTAGACAGGTGGGCAAATATTTCAAAGACAGCATAAAATGCTTTCCCATTCTATCCCAAAGTTGAATATTTTAATAGATAAACATGAACATTTTAAGCTATAAACTGGCTTTCTAATCTCATCTTAGACTTATTCGCATGTGTACAGCAAACAACAATTGAGAAATTAAAAAAAAATCTATGTAATAAAACCTTTCTTTAATGATTGAAGTTGTCATTTATACTGAAAAATAGTAAAATATACAAAGACATAACTTCATATTTTGAGAAAAAAAAGATGATTTTTTTCAACATCAACGCTTACTTACACCATTTAAAATGCCAGAAAAAAACGAATGTCTTGCAAATAATGTAATAAAGTTTCTTTTTTCTTTAATCTGTACTTTTAAAAGTGGAAAAAATGTTACTTCGTATTGTCCTAATATAATAAACAATAACACTGGTTTGAAAGCATATTTACAAAAAAATAAATTAAAACTAATTAAATAAAAAATGCAATTGCTTAAAAATACAAATTGGTGATTTTCATAGCTTTACTCATAAGAGAACATACTTTTTTTTTAAATACCATTTAGCTTAATAATGTAGAGAGTGGAATACATTTTCATACAAGTGAAAGATATATGAAAAAAAACTAAATATGTGAGGCTTTAGACATAAATTTGATGCATGCCAAAGCAAAACAAGTTAAGCATTTTATAAGTATAAACGTCATTTAATTCCGAATTCAAATTCAGAATTAATATATGTTTCAAATTCGTTTCAATGAAAATCTTATATGGGTTGCAAATTATTTTAAGGTTCAACGAAACAAATAGTTCTTTTGCAAGAAACAGTCCAATCGGCAATAGAAATATTATTACTGCGGTTCGAATACAAACAAAACTACTTTTAAAATCCAATCGATAACTATCTACTTCAACCTATTTCTGTACAAACAAAGAGAACTGCAATTTCAATAAGTTGCCATTTGAAAGGGTTCCATTTTCTTAGGATTTAAAGGTTTCCTCTTTTAATTTAAATGAACTAAATTATTGACCTCGAAAATACGAAGTCACTGTTTACGCAAATTGTTTAAACTTCTGAATCTGGGCTTTTATTCTTGGTTTCCTGATTAAAAAAAATAAGAAAAGTAAAAGAAATGAGTGGTACGTTAGGAATAAAACTTAAAACTCCAATCTAAATTCTTTGTTAGATGTACTAACAAAATCTTACCACTAACTTTAAGTAATTTATTTCATCCATTTATTGAAGCATTGTAAGTTTGTAAGTAATGAATTTAAAAAAAAATACTTATTTCAGAAGATTAATTTGTTGATTTTAAAAACATCGTTCCAGTATTTCTCAAATCATAATTTTCCTTAATTTTAAAGCCAAAGATGTAAAATAAAAAATACACTTAAGCAAATGCATCAACAACTTTTCAAATTAAACTTTATTTTTGAAAAGTAATTACATGCTTTTCTTTTTTTGTTTCCACGCTGAAATTAATTTACTATGGGACACAATTTTCTTTCAAGAAAAATGGTCCTGCTATAACTTTTAAATACTCCATTAGATATTGTACAAATACGAATATGAAATAAATTTTTTTGAAGAGACTAATGGAAAGTAATGATAAAAATAATGCCAAAATATGAGAAATTATTACTTTAATATGAGATTGCAGAATGTGATAAGTGTACATAAAATTTAAAATTAAAAAGAAGAGAAATATTTTAAAGATCTTATTTCACTGTATCCAACAATTGCTATAAATAATTATTACTGTATTAATGAACAAATATACGTATTACTCTCTTATTTCTGAAAAGGAACTAGATAAAAAATAAAGAAACTTTCTTGCATTTCTTCTCATAGGGAAGATATTCTGGATTAGAAAAGAGACCGTCTTGAACTGCTTTTATTGTAATTTAGGACATTTTGTGACATTCAAAGGAAACGATGAATAACTGGTTCATTATTTTGGATTAAATCGTATTGACTTTTCTCCAAAATACTTCTTCATATATCATACTACAGTCAACCTCGTTAGTTTAAACACGCTTGATACTATTACTAAGACGAATTACAATTATGTTTCCCGTCCTATGGTTTGTAGTATAATGCTCTTTGGATAAAACAAGCTGTTGATAATGATCTCTTTTAGTTCGACTACTACCAAGGTGAAATTTGGATTGAGCTTATGTAACAAGCATAATCTGAAATCTATGTTAACGATCATTGTGAAGTCGATCAAACAATGTTTTAGCTTCACAAGAAATTATAATGCAGGCATCGAGATCAGTATTTTAAACTTATTAACATATACCGTGTCAACACGATAATTACCATATCAAGATTTTGAGTTATCACAATTCTAAAGAACCTTTCACCTGACCTCCCCTCAGTGAAATCTCAGCTCATGTCTTGTCTTGCATTCTAAAAACAGAAGCTTGAAGTCGCGAAAAAAATCTTCTTAGAAAGACATTTTTACAGCTCATTTATTTCAACTAGTTTATTGCAAGTTTTTAGGGCAGAAGAATAAATACTAATCTGCATGATTTTCGTTCGTTATCTTTAGACTTTAAATTTCATTGAAGCCATTGTTGGAGATTTTCCAGCATATTCTCTGAAGCAAAACAATGCTTTTTTCTTACTTTACTATTTAGGTGAAAATATCGTATCTCCTGGAAAATGTACTTCTTAGAACCAAAAACACAATGCAAGGTTTATTAAGGTTTGCTTTTTTGATAGATTTATATCATTGATAACATGATGCACAATATGATGTTGCAGAACTAATGAGTATGCAGTTAAACATTAAGTTGATTGAAATTTGTCACTCAGAGGTATTCCTTTATATACTAATAAAAATCTATAAAACATGTATGAAATTATTAAATTATGAATTATTTAAAATATTAAATAAAAAAAATCAATAACATACGTCGAACATACATGTAAATTAATGCTAGAAACACTTCAACATTGAGTGTAAAAAGTAACTTTAAAGCCTAAAAGCTGACAATAACTTACTCATACATTAAGATAATAATAATAAATGTAATATCAGAACATAAATTACTTTTTTTAACAAAAATTGGTTAGTTGTTTTCGTTTTTTTTTATTTTTAATTTTAAAAAGCTTCTTCCTGGTCAGTTATTGTAGTTTTTCAAACAGTAACTGTAACAAAGTAATGTATTATCCTGTTCCTCAGAATAAATCAGTAAAAATGAAGTGCTTCTTGGATGATTTCGAAATTGATGCAAGCTGAATCAAATTAAAACGGATGCATTTTTCTGCACTCAATAAATTATCACATCACGGGAGAAAAATAAAAGTACGAAATACCCACGGATATAATCGAGAAATAAATGTATAATATTTTATTTAAAGGAACATACTTATCCATGAAATGGATATATTTGATTCAAATGATCATTTATGATTCTTAAAAGATATGTCTTTCATCAAAGATAAATAATCAAATCTGTAATTACATGTACAAACTCTTGCAACTGTAGCATTAATCCTTAATGTATATTTTAAAATGTATTTCAAGTGCTTTGTGCAGTAAAAATGAACTATTAGGCAATTTCTTAACGCGCACCCAATGTAACGAAACTCTATTTGTCATTTCGTCAAACAATGCTGTTTTGCATTCCAAAAATATGAAATAGAATTGAAAACTGTTTCATAATATTTGCGAAATCAAATTTTTTTGATTTATGAATAATACATAATCTAGCGTTTTACTTCAGAAAATGACATAAATTATTAATAAAAGAGAAAGTTTCATCTTCTCTAAAATATGTTGTTCTACTTTCTAAAGGATGAAAATTCTTTTCGTATTGTTTCCCATTTCTTTTTTTTTTTTCATTTCCTTATACGTTTTGATGGGTTTTTCAATGCAGTGTGATTTCAGAAAAAATATGACAGGAATATGTTTTTGTATATGTTAAAGGATTTGGCAACATATTTGATATATGTCTCTTTGTTTCAGCAACAAAGCTTTTGACATTCTCATGTTTAGTGACTGGGTGTTAATGCGTTGGCATGGACGAATGTGTATTTTTTGTCAATTTTTCTTTACATCATTTTAACATATAAGTGTAATTCAGAATAAACTATTAAATCACTAGGAGCTGTGGAAGTAGCCACTACCTATGACTAAGATAACAAAAAGTTGTATTTAGGTGTAACGAGAACGTTTTTTTTCTTTTTCCTCGGACTTTAAATATGATCGTTAAAACTCTGTGAATAATTAAAACTAATTCTCCAAGCAAGTTTTTTTTAAGTTTGTTCTTGCAGCACCTTTAATATTGAAATTGCTATAATATGTTTTCATAATTCAACAAAACACTTATTTTCGACGTAGAGGGCGCTGTGCCCTCTAACTCAAAAATAAATTTCAAGTGATGCATGTTCAACAAAAAGGCTTAAATGAATAACAAACCTATGTAGTAAACATTAACGTCAACGGTTAGAAAATAGCAAATTTATGTCTTAAAATTACACACTTGGGTTCCCCGTAAGGTTTTACTTCCGCACCATAATGTCAGTACGTTTAGGCAAACATTGTTTATGGCACTGAGCTTAAGTGACCCTTCTCTCTTAAGGGCAATCGAAACTGAGCTTTTAAAAAATATTTTTAGAAGGTTATATAATGTTAAGGAAATAAATAGTAGAGAAGTAATAAAATAACTGAAAAAATAAACTACCAAGGCTATAAAAGTTGGCATTGAGTAAAAATCACTGTTAGAGCTGTATAAGAGAACTTTCAAGGATACAACAAATGTTTTCCAGACACTTGTTGCTCAGTCAACCATCGAATGATACTGTCTTAACATAAAAACAAAATTAAGTCAGATATGGGTGACTCTACAAATACGGGAATGTTTCTAACATGTATATTTCAAAAAATCAATTTAAAATTAAAAATATGAAAATAAAAACAGCAAAGTACTTTATGAGTTGCATAGTTAAAATAGAATGTCAGCAGAGCTTAAATGTTTGTATTTTATTGTAGTTTTGGATTTTTTTTGAAGGCATATGTGAATGATAAAAAGGACATGTGGATGACACAATGGGTATGTGAATAACACAATAAGTATGCAAATAACGCAAACACAATAGATATATTAATGAAATTTTTTAACCTGTAAACTGTTAGGCATAATTTTTAAACATTGTATTGTCATAATTTGGCTTTTGATTCATCCACGTATCTCATGTTGGGGCATGTGAATTACATTAGAAAAAGGGCATGTGAATGACAAAACACAAGTAATATGATCTCAAAAAGTCATATATTTTTTTTTGGCTTAACATACAAATGTAAGATTTAGGACTATTCATCATCAAAAAAAAAAAAAAAAAATACATGTACATTTGACTTACATTCTGTAGGCCATGTTAATGGCAAAGATGAAAAACACTTGGCTTGAAAGTTGAGTTTAGCTTGCTTTTTATCAAAAAGTAACTTCAGAACTGCAAATTTAATCTTCAGCCATTAATAACAAAGTTCCATGCTTTATTTTAAGATGTGTTGCTAGATTTTGAAATAAAACATTTCGAAGAAAAATATGTAAACTTTTTAGACATGTGGATGACTGATAATGGCTGGGACAAAGTTTAGATTAACTTTTAGATACATTATTCTCACATTACTTAGCTTTTTTGTGATTTACATCTTGCACGCGTTCATATTTATGAATGAAAAACTCTTGAGAAAAAAATCACTTATTTTTTTATGTATATTCCGTTGATTGTGACAATTGCACCTATGGGACAGGGTATGTGGATGACATTTCAATGTAATATTTTATTTTTAAATGAATAATAGTTAATTATTGACTTTGTTGATTATCAGAATTATAGAATAAAAGACGCATAAAAGTACACCCAAAATAGTTTTTTTTAATTAAAAACAAAAAGAGTAATCAGTATGGAACTTAAATTTGTCCATTTTTGTAGAATCACCCATATATAAGGTAATCTACAATTATTTTAATCATTAGTTTACTTTATAACAAATCTATTCAAGTGCAGCATAGTTGGAATGGAACATGATTAGTTTAGGTTTCTTCATTACGTGGAGGCATTGGCTAGTGGCCACCTCTTAAATGCATCGTTTATAGAAGAGCATATCACTAAAGTTTTCACAGTAACATTCTAGTCAGGATGATTTTTCCTCTTTTTTACGTTGACATAGGGGTGCTGTTAAACCGGTCTGATTATTTTATTTATTTATTTTAAACTGGCATCTATTGATTTTATTCGCGCTTTAACTATATATGGTACTACTGTCTATGTATGTATTAGAAGCCGTGTCCCAGAGGCATTTTTCAGCCAATCACGCATGGCTACATGTTGCTTGATTCTTGTAAAAATTTTACTTTATAAAAATAAATATTTCCTGCAATTTTTTAATGTAATAAGAAAACATAGGAAAATATTTAAAAAAATTACCCTAAATTATCACCACTTGGATAATTTGCTTCAAATACACTTAATACTTGCTTTTTATGCATTGAGTTGCCTTATGCTGGTCATAAAAAGGAAAAATTGTTCAAAAATCCAACTGGCAACATGATGCAGTGTAGGGTTAAGTGCTTTTCTAATTTCGGATACGTTTCAAAACTCTCACTCAAGTAAAATACGTTTTAGCACGAATTATGTTTATAAACCTACACTGTCATTAATAATTACAATCTGCCATAACAATAAACAAGGTTAGAAAATGCTCGATTCAACTGGGTTAATGAAATGTAGGTTCATATACATGGATCGAAAATTAATACGCACTACTCTCAGATGTACCGACTCTAAAACACCATTAGTTCCCAAGACAAAAATCATTTTTTGAAAGTCAGAACGTACGTCATAATTAAGAACGAGGAACAGACTTGAGATCATCGCCCAATCTTTCTTGAATACGCCACGCTTTGTGACGTTAATTTCGGGTTTCGCGTGATAAATGACGCCAGTGCTGCTTTCACTGGATATTTCACTTTCTATGTTCGTCTGGAGGAAGATGCTCAGTGAGAAATTGAAATGAATCATTTAAATGCAACGGCTGAGCGGACATGACGTTTATTTCAGACTTTTCAGGTCGAAAGGAGATCTGGTGTATACTTCCACAGATCATCAATTACGTTAGCATGGTTTTCTTCCAACTCAAAATATTAATTTAACTAGACATATTTTTACGTTTTTAATATGGATCAAGACAAAATATTTCTCGAAAAAATGTCTATTTCTTAAAAGATTTTCTTCAAAGGGATGGTATAATGAGTAAAGGAATGTTGAAAATCTACCACAAGAGTGCAACAATTATTTATCTTTTGCAAATCCACGTATTGTTTAAATTGTTGAATTTTAGGACAAAATAATTGCCATAGTACCTTTAAGTAGTTTTTAGATAAAAGTTAGCTTTTCATTATTTCAGCAGTTTTATCATTACTTATTTAATTGCTCAAGCTAAAATGCTTCATTTAATTTATCATTTTAAACATAAAATGCATTTTTCGTATTGATAAGCATGTATTATTATTTTTAAACGAAAACAAAGAAAATTATAGTGTTTATTTTAAATTTTCAGACATTCGAAAATGTAAGCCACAATTTATTCAGATATGGATTTAATTGCTACTATTTCGCTTTTAAATGTATTTCATATGAATTAAGCTTTAAAACACATCAGCATTTTTCTGACGGTAGTCCTTCCACATTGTCTTAAATTTTTAGACTTTCCCGGTCCTTTCTGAATTCCTCCATAATTTTAAATAACATTTGAAGGAAATGAGTGTTGAACAGAAGCAAAACAACTATTGTATTCCACGTTTTATACACATATTAAGTTTGCAAAATCACATATTTTTAGTGAAATGTCTGTTAAAATTATTTAAAAATATGAAAGAAAGCTTAAGGTTTTACAAAACACATCAAAAACATAATATTTATTTTTTAAAGAAAAGTAACTGGAGGCTTAAAAAGGTATTCAAATATAAAACTTAAAGGTAGGGTTTTGAGACATGGAAATGTGTTTCTCTGTTTGTTCGCCGTTTTTTTTCCACTATCTGATTTGAAAAAATCTAACATAAGGAAGGTATTAAATTTATAAATCCGGCCTATTTAAAGTAACATAATTATTTCTTATTTTTTCTAGCTGAAAGCTGCAACAATTTTTAGAGAACAATAGAACAAAGGATTTGTCTCCGAAATTTGTATAAAACGTTCTTTTTCAGAATTGAAGTCTCTCTTTTTATTTGTTAATTCACCATTAATCAAGTATCACTTGATTTATGATTTGCAATGACGCTATCTGAAGAATTCCATGTAGATTTCAATTCAATTTTATCATTCATACTCATATTCATACGAATTGAAAAATGCGGTTCCTCCTTCACAGTTATTGGATTTCTGCTTTGAATCGAAATTGCGGTCAGGATATTCACCGGAATTTTATTCCCTATTCCTGGCAATCAAACTTCCAAATTAAGAATAAGATTCCACCCCAGAAATTAACTTTCCTTTGAAAATAAATGCTGTGAAAAATTCTTGCCTTTGATGTTAATGAGCAAAGAGTAATGATTTTACGCCCCAGAAACCGGTGTATCTGTCAATTAGTTTGCAATTTTCAAAGAGGCTATTGAGAACTTTCGAAGGACATTGGAATAGATGGAATTTATAAATGAATTATAAAAAAGGTTTTTCCCTGAACCGGTGTTGATAATGGATCCTGACATAAAGACTTCAAGAGATGGTATTTAAGGCATTTTCGTTCTGTGAATTATTGAAAACAATTTCTCAGTTAAATGACCTGTTCTTTCCTCAAAAGTCATTATTCATCAAATTCAATAAAATGGCAGGAGTTTTATTTGTGTGCCTATATTATGCATAAGTTGTTTTTAGAGTTGTAGGAGAAAGCATTTAATTTTAATTTCAGTTTCCAGTGCGGCGATTCTTCCTGCTATATTGCTGAACATCTTTTATTTTATTTTTTTGTCAATTTTACTTATTTTCAAAATAATTCATTGCTTATATCTAAGAATGCTAAACTGTTTGTAGTTTTTACCATTGACAAAAAAATAAAGCAAAAAAGAAAGTGCACAATGAACTCGTGTCTCTGTGAAAATGAGAAACGAAAAGAAAAGAAATCAGAGATAGTGCATTTTAAAGAAGGTTTATTTTATCTTATTTTATTTTATTTATTTTTTTTTGTAGTATTTTTTTCAAAGTAAAAAAAGAGCACTGCTAATAAAGGTGAAGTTATATATATATATATATATATATATATATATATATATATATAATATATATATATATATATATATATATATATATATATATATATATATATATTATATATATATATATATATATATATAATATATATATATATATATATATATATATATATATATATATATATATATATATATATATATTAGGGTGATTCAGAAATGTATGGAAAAAAATAAACTTTGTATTTTTCTGCGTCTTACCCTCTTATTTTGTGCCACTATATACACTGATTATTTGTGCAAAATTTTGGCAAAATATTTTAATATTTAGAGGTCGCTCAAACGCCTTGAAATTTCGTGATATTGACAAAAACGTGATCGTAAATGATATCTATAGAAAAAAGTAGCCTTTGTATTTTTGTGCGTCTTACCCTCTTATTTTGTGCCACTATATACACTGATTATTTGTGCAAAATTTTGGCAAAATATATTAATATTTAGAGGTCGCTCAAACGCCTTGTAATTTCGTGATATTGACAAAAACGTGATCGTAAATGATATCTATAGAAAAAAGTAGCCTTTGTATTTTTGTGCGTTTTACCCTCTTATTTTGTGCCACTGTATACACTGATTATTTGTGCAAAAGTTTGGCAAAATATATAAATATTTAGAGGTCGCTCAAACGCCTTGAAATTTCGTGATATTGACAAAAACGTGATCGTAAATGATATCTATAGAAAAAAGTAGCCTTTGTATTTTTATTCGTCTTACCGTCTTATTTAGGCCCTTTATATACACTGAATTATTCGCCCAAAATTTTAGTAAACTATATTTACATTTAGGAATACTTCAAATTTTGTGATAGTGGCACAAATGCGAACGTAAATAATAATAATAATAAAGTTACTTTATTGCTTTTTTATATCTCCGAAGAAAAAAAGCGTGCAATCACAAATGAACTATATATCTGAAAAACCAATGAAATGCAGAAAAGTATGAAAACTAATCAAAAACGGAAAAAATATAAAAAACAAATTTAAATACATTAAATATATAGTAATTCGCTCATTAAGGGCCGTGCTCCACATTGACGTAAAGCAGAAAAATAAAGTAGAAGCGTAAAATGGAGCAAATAGTGTTCCTATGGAAAGTACCCGGATTTTCGGTTTCTGCCTTCAGTTTCGGTCACGTTTTACGCTGATGTAGAGCAGGGCCCTAATTCTTGCAATACTTTTTAAGGTTACTTTTTTGCAACTATGAAACCTTTTCTGTGTTCCTGTACCACTTAAAGAAGACACAGTCTTTGTTTTTCGTCGTTAGTGATAGTCTTAACAAATGCTTCAATAAGGGCCATGCCACGCTCCGTATTGTCGTTTACAATCCTCAGTTTCTTTGGTAGAATAAAGCCCTTTTGGTAGCTATCTTAAAGATTCGAATGCTCAGGATCAAACAGCTGATATATTTTGAGTTTCTTCTTTATATAAATAAGGACGTTAAAAATATTCCAAATCATTTCTTAGTGCTTGCACAAAAAGGGTTGCTGGGGACCCAGCTCTTAGTAGATATTCTTTCCCATTAACGATAAGAATGTGAAAAAAATCACATTCATATGTTACGAATACCTTTTGTTTGTCCAGCTGCAAGTTTGAAATGGTTGGGAAATATCCATAACTTGAAGCCATAAAAAATCTTTAACACATATAACACGAGGAACCACTCCTGGGACACGAAAACATACATCAAGAAAAGGTGCTCTGCTCAAGAAAATCGCACTAAGCTCTAGTATCTTCCTTGGACACTTCTTTTACATGGGTCATCAGAAGTTAACTTTGCGCAACTTCCATTACTAGTTGCACGTTGCTCTGAATGTGCTACCAACTCCTCAACCTCATCGTTCCTCACTCCAGGTTTAAAATTAGAATGTTTTATTCTGGACTATGATTGCTAAAACCGCTTAAAAAGCAGTATTGTAGATCCAACGGCAATGGATGGTTCCACGCAATTGCGTGAACATCGCATCTGACATTGCACGCAATCAAATACCCCAATTCTACCTATTTCTTGGTTTATCGGTTAAAATACCGAGAGACCAAGAGTAGAATAGATTTCGGTTGTAATACCACACAAAACACAATGTCTAAAATATAATGGCGGAAAGCACAATATAAAAGTTGCTTTCCTAGTTTTTTTTCCCCAAGTTCAAACATGCTCCAACTTTAGTACCGGCAATGTATGTCGTATTGAAACACATACCACGTACGAGCTCAGTAAGTTCCCATTTATCTAACTGGTTATCGTATAGCAGCATTTTCTGTAGCAATTCCAATACCTGGCTAACTTACTAGAACCCAGAAGTAAATCATCAATGCTTGTGGTCCTGATACTAATACTGGTATGAAACCCGCCGATCATCCTTTATTTTCAAAATATATTTTGCATAAGTGCTTCGTTCCAGTGAACTATCAAAGGAAGTCCT